>CALSCE010009297.1:7127140-7144418 GCA_943593645.1 Bovichtus variegatus
TATATATATATATATATATATATATATATATATATAATGTGTATATATAGATATAATGTGTATATATATGGCTCCTTCAAAAAAATGGACTATGTGCGTATTTAATGTCAACGGATTAGTTATTGTGATATGTTTTCATTTTGATTAATCTTTCAGAACAAAGAATACATATTTTTGATAAATTTCTAGATGGAAATAGACACACACACACACACACACACACACACACACACACACACACATACACACACACACATACACACACACAAAAGCGCCAGGAAGTGATGACAACAGAAATCAATGTATAATTGTCCACATCACCATCACTGGCTAGTAAATCAGCAGGACTGAAATACTTTTCCAATGTTCTTCTTTTGTTTACATGAACAATAAAATCACAAATTACACATGCCTCGTGGGGACAAACATTACTCCTCTTTACACTATATTTCTGCGTATTTACTGTGCAACACTGATTTATTGATGCTCCTGTTATTTCCATTTATTTCTCCTTATCTTCGTCTTGTTTTCTCAACCCATCTTAAATGCATCCTATTATTGGCACTATTGAAACATAGTGGTAGAAATGATTCCTAATGCTCTTAGACTAATTAATTATCTGATCTTAATAGGTGATGGTAAATAGAGATTTCACTGTCAAGAGTTAATGTCTTTGTCTCGTCTTTAAGCCTCCTCTCCTCTCAATTTATCTCCTTCTCTTTTTACTCACCCCAAGCAAGCAAGGGAATCTCAAACTGGGTTTAATATTATCTTTAAATAACAGACTTGCAGGGAATGAAAAAAAAGAAAAGAAACTCATCTCACTCTTACTGATTCCTCTTCCAGCTTCTTATCCATACCTGTATATCAGATATAATGTAATATGCATGTTCATATCCACAGTGCAAGAAGGATGTAATGCACTTTATCCTGCAAGTCTGTCTCTCTCAGAGAGTGAAAGTTATTTTTGGATGTTAGAAAAACGTAATCTGCCGTATCAACCTGCACAATATGCGAGAATAATAGGCATCGTTACTCCTTTCCAAAATGGTGCTTTGCTACAGCACATTGTTGTGAGGCAAAGGTTTAACTCTGTAAATAGAGTGTATCTGATTCCACAACTTAGAAACTTTATAGTAATACAGTAGCTTTAACACATTTCTTTAACAACAAAAGTCTGTTCGTATGCTGCACTGCCTACTGACTGAACTAATTTAAAAAAAAAATAGTGGTGAAATTAAACTTAACAGAGTCTACGAGTACAATATTAAAAAAGGGAAAGGGAAAAGAATAGAAGAATAGAAGCCAAACTTTAGCCTGGACATCAGTTGGAGCCAGTTTCAGCCTGCTAATTTACTGGTGTGTGACTCCTGAGTGAAAACTGAGAAGAAAAATCAGTAGACATCAATCAACGGACAACCCACCTATCACACAGGAGAACAACCTTGAGTGTGTGTGATGCTTGCAAATGATTTTTTTTTTCCCCCTGCTCATGTACTGTACGTGTGGTGAAAACATATCAAGCACATACGATACATTTTGAATTTGAGATATACCGAGCACAGACATTTAGCAATGAATGAAATACCACAGGAAGAGCAACTGAGGAGGGATCCCTCTCCCAGAACGGACAGACGTGCAATAGATATTGCGTACAGAAAACCAACATAATAAAATGACAACACAGACAATTCATATGACAAAAATGATAATGTAAACATGAATGTTAGCGTGCTAACAGGCGTGGTGAACTAAACTGTATAACTGCTGAACATTAACATTCTAGCGTTATCATTGTACGCATGTTAACATTATTATGTGAGCATTTAGCTCAAGTCTAGCCTCACAGAGCTGCTGCAAGTAAGACTTAGTCATCTCTTCCCATTAAAATGTATAATAGGGAATGTGGCCTTATGAAGTGCCTGTTGCCTGCAGCTTCTCATCTAATCAGCTCACTGAGGTGGCTGCTACGATTCCTCCCGGTATTAAAACTGATTCACTGACCAAAAAATAACCAATAACGTCCCCATCTTCAGTGTCAGTGTTCAAGGCGCAGGAAGCTGTAGCTCCTTCACACAAAAAGCCCAAAAATGTAAGGTCAGATCAAAGTTTTAATTTTGTGGCCGGAAAATTATCGAGCAACACAATGAAAAGAGAGAGGATGCTTACAAAAATGTCCTGACTCCACTGGTGACCTGGGGTAAAAATGACAACATGATGGATATCATGTAAACCCATAAAGGGAAGTGAAACATATCCCAATAAGGCTGGCTGACAGCTCTGATAGATACAAACACGCAGGCAAGCGCACTAGAATTACAGGTCAAACAACAACGTGACATGTTAGATACTGATTGGCCTTGAGGGACCCCAATCCTTCCATAGGTGATGACATGTTAACTGTTGCGGTTTTGTTGTGTGTCCTTGAAAAGGAGAGGAGAGGAGAGGAGAGGAGAGGAGAGGAGAGGAGGAGTCTCATAGGAATTTCATTTTGATTTACAGCTTTAATTAGAGGCTCATTTGAGTCACTGGGAGAGGGGGTTGTGATGAAAGATAGAGAACTCCAATCAAAATCCATGATTTCTCTCTTGGACTCTCACTGATGAAAGGATTCACCAGTCAGGCACAACTAGGGAATGACCGGCCACTGTGATGGTGTGTGTGTGTGTGTGTGTGTGTGTGTCTGTGTGTGTGTGTGTGTGTGTGTGTGTGTGTGTGTGTGTGTGTGATGATGTTTTGAAACTAAAATCAAAGCTGCCTCTAAGTGTTGATTCAAGCTACTCCTCTGCCACAAACAAAGCAACGCCTGCTGCACACAGGCACGTAGTACGTGTACGTGTGCACACACAAGACAACAGCTTTGAATATTTTATCTTCTCTGTGCTGCTTCCCACACCAAAGGGAGCTAGGGCAATTTAGCTCTGACACAAACACAGTTTGCACAGTCAGCAACGCACACATGCACACACACAAGCACACTTTTTTTCAGCCTGAGTTCTCTGGCATACTTACAGAGGTGAAGGGTAGAAAGTAGAAGAGATAGTGAGTTTATAGAGTAATCCTGTTAAGGTTAGCAAATACATTAAGGAGGGCACACACGTACGCACGCACACACGGACGCACAGTTCCAAATGATCAAAATAAGATCTCAATGGGAGATGACATTGAATTACGTATTGTTTAACTATGATTTGACTTGTTTTTTTGTTTTATCACATAATCATTTTCTCAAATGTGTTGCTCAATTATGTCAGATTTTTAAACTTAACAGAGCCTGATCAGTGTTTAAATTTACCACATTTAAACTATGTAGAGAATAAAGTAGATGCAATGTCTGTGGAGAAATGTCTGGAGGTTTCTTGAGTCAGAGGGAGATAAACAACAACATGGAGCTATCCATGGTGCTGAAATGTACTGGCTTGTAAATTCCAGTGAGATACGAAGACACAATAATTACCCTCTATCCTAGAGTATGACACACTATGGCAACATTTTCAGATGCTGATTTTGACTTTGCCAAAAAAATAATCATGATTATGATATAATAGAATCGAGTCTCTAACTTGCTAAAACAACGAATGAATTAATGCGAAATGTTATTTTAAAAAAAAAAACATTTTAATTTGTGTACAATTTAAGAAAATAGTAGTGTACTATTAAGGCTTCATACAGTGATCTACAGCCCTCTACATTAAAACTCTCCAGATAAGCTGCATTGTCGTAGCAGCTTCCACTTTTAACTCTTTCACTTACAACACTGCAGCAGGAAGTAACATGGCTACAGGCTAAGGACTACAATGATTGGATTTGACACATCTTTCTGTCAACCTCATCTTTCTGTCGAAATCACTTTTCTCTACCCTCAACCCTTCTGTCACTCCCTTTCTTTCTCTTCTTCTAATTCTATTTATGTCTCACACCACACACTCAGGAGCAACACAAAACAACTGAGAAATCCTCTGAATTATTGAAGAAGACACGGCGCTTCTCTCTCTCACATACAAGCGCACACACGCAAATCTGCACACTGACACAAACATAGGAAACTTGAATGCCTGCCCGTGGGCGATAAAAGCAGATAATGACCAATTCAATCTGACATGGTTTTAGAGCATACATATCAGAGAGAGAGAGACAGAGAGAAAGACAGGTGGTGAGGGTGAAAAGACCAAGGGAAAGAAAAAGAAAGGCACTGTAGGAAATGAGCAGTTAAATAAAGATTAGAGTACGGAGGGAAAATTGACATAATAATCTAAATGGTTGATGGAACAACACAAGGAGGTGAAAGCAGCATCAATTAAATCATTTGAAAAAAATTCAAGATGAAAAAACATTACAACAATGTTCAGCAAAACCTGTTTAGTTTTTTTCCTGAACATAACACAAAACATATTCAGTCAAAAACCCTAAGCAGGTTAACATTTGAACTTTTGAACCAAACATATGCTCTTGGACTAAGGCGAACAATGGAAAAACAGCAAGTGTGCAGCCTTCTCTCTAAATAGTATAAGAAAAAAACAAAAACAGACCAGGAATACACAAGAAATTAGTATATATCTAGAAAGTGAAGCTGCATCTATATACTGACATTGAATTAAACAGACAGAGAATGTAGATTAGTTACACACAGACCCTTTGTTTATGTATTGTCACCAACTATTTGGAAAATGTATTGCTGAAAATAGCCAACAACAGCTAAGTGGTGACCACATTTACATTCTCTACGTATGGTCAAAGTCATTGTTCTTGTAAATGATGCATGCAGCAATACTCGTCTGTGCTGCTATGGTTCATCTCCAATCAT
The DNA here is from genome assembly GCA_943593645.1 of Bovichtus variegatus. Taxonomy (NCBI): domain Eukaryota; kingdom Metazoa; phylum Chordata; class Actinopteri; order Perciformes; family Bovichtidae; genus Bovichtus; species Bovichtus variegatus. Next base: position 7,131,945 of record CALSCE010009297.1, read on the forward strand.
AATACTCTGCGCTGGATCACAAGCCATAAAACATAGATCAGAACAAGACAAAGACAACACTGGCATATGGAGAGACACAGAGAGAACAGAGGGAAGACAACAGGGAAAACACACAAGCACACACGGACACACATGTCTCTTCCATCTACTTTTCTTAGCATGCACACACAACCATGTATGCTTAAGCTGTTATGCAAGAATCTAAAACCACATGCACAAGTGTGCACCCACCCATACACACAACAGCATGCGACAACAATGTCACAACTTATTTTGGATCAAATCAAATCAACATAACCGTGCGTCTCAGATCACTGCTGCAGAGTTTTCTTTGGATTTGCTTTTGGACATGTACAGCTCTTTGAATAGATGTTTGATTACACTACTGAACGGAATCAGTCCTGTCAAAAATGACAGCAGCGATCCTCTAAAGTACAGTCACAAATGATATAACTGGCTGCCTGTCATTATTAGCATAAGGCAATTTTTTCTAGAATAATTTACAGCAGTCACTATGAAGATGAAATACAGTATGAAAGAAATGCAGTCCGGACGGCTAGTACATTATCAATAGGCTCACTGCTGTACTGCATACAGGGTAATGATGATAGATGATTCGGAGAATGAAGCTTTATTAGCCTTTTTGTTTAATATTACTCACTGTTAAGTACAGAAAGGAACAGAGAATGGGATAAAATGGCACTATGAAAAGGTTTTTTCGTGGGTAATTTACCTTAGTTAGTAATTATTTGTTAAAAGTAGCACCGGACATGATAGTCTTTTGGGTAAGCTACTCTCAAATTCTAACCTGCTAAGCTAAAAGCTACTCATTTTTCATAGACCTATACGAGTTGAGACAAGTACATCATGTACAATCATTCTTTGCCATTTGTCATTATGTGACAATGTCTAGTGAGAAATTGTTCAATTACACAAGAAACATATTATTCTATATTGCATTTTGGCTTTCTGACTTTCTGAAATTGCATCAGTATCAAAGACAGGCATTACAATAAACTGGTAGAGGCAAGCGCATGTATCTTCTGCTTTAACTAATCAGACCAAATCTAGTTTTTTGATAGTACAATGGTAACAGACAGTCTTTGAGCTTAACGTGTAATGATATGCTGCTTTGACTTTTTGCTCGATGTGTTTCTGTGTGTGTTAAAAATCACGTCTCTGATTAGAATTGAGGAGTGCTTTTGGGATGTAACCTCTCGGTGACCCCACCCCCCTCTCTCTCGACACAAGAAATGCATGCTGCAAGTAAAAAAAGAGGCAGAATATGTGAGCCCTGCTCTATATGGCTATAAATGCAACGCTTCTTCAGCAATTAATGGAGCATGAAACGAGAGAGTCAGGAGATTGAGCACTAAAGATAGTAGAAGGAAAGAGAGAGAAGGGGTTAGGGGAAGTGGGGAGTGGAACAGAGAATGCAAAAGGAGTAGGAAGAAAGGAAGGAGTAAGAGCGGATGACAGATGTTACACCAACCTTTGACCTATAACACTGCACTATTGGCAAAACCTACTGACCTAATGATTGAGAGTTTTAAAAAAAACAACCTTTTCTCATTTAATTGGTTGGCTGCACACCACAGTGGGAGGAGCTGGATGTGCTTCATGAGCAGAGAGGCAAAATGTGGGAGTCACCTTCACTATGCTTGTCTTATAACCATGCAGATGACAACAACAACATTAATAACTGAGTTTTGACAAAAAAACAACCCCTGTTGACTCCAAAAAGCAGGTCATCACATGATTGCTTTGTGTAATAGTGCTGATTATCGTCTTTCCCCGTGCTCCCTCTTACATTATCAGAGACAGCCCCTTAACTACCTACAGGTTAGTGATGCACCTCCTAATGTTTCCTCTTCTTTTTATACCCTCTGACTGCTCACCCGCCCAGTGCTGCCTATGTGAATTAGATTATCCCTGTTGCAGACCAGTCCTTGTTGTTCAGGATCAATTGATCCAATTTGTCCTTTTATATTACAGCCTAACAGCAAACAAATGTTAATTCATCAGAGCTCCCTTCCATAGTTTAGTAATCACAACAATTGATGGCTATATGCTTCTAATTGAAAGACACACACCCACACCCACACAAATGAGTGTACATTAAAATACCTAGCTTTGCTGTGCATCTTCATGAGGTGGTAATTAATTCACTCATTTATATTTGTCACAGTGTGTTACTCTCAGTGTAACCCTGGGACAGGCTTGGCAGACACCAATATAAAATAAATACATGCTGTTAAGTCCTTAAGCTTTCAAGTGTGAAACCACTTGAGGGAAAGGTCTTCAAGATGTGTCAAAATCTGCTTTTAGATATAATCACTGAAGATGCAGGACTGGGTGTAAAAATATGCTAAATCCACATGGGGCCACACAGCACACACATACACGCACACATGCAGGCACACACGCACACACACACTCACACGAGAAGAAGTTATAGCAAGTGGCAGCCCCTGAGAGACTGTCAGAGCTTGCCAAAGAAATGAGTGCTGATAAAAGATGACAATATCTAATCCTCGTCGAGGGACTCAGCTGAGACAAGCTCTCTGTCTCTTTTACACGCACAGAGAGCAGGCAGACCTTCAGAACTGCTGGGTGCCACACAGGCAGGCAGCTAGGCATGTGCTACGTAGAAAGAGAACATTATTACACACAGATAGAGATGTAGATGCAGAAATATTCCTCTCAAGTAATGCACCTGCTTTCCTTGACAGCACTTAGGCAGTAAACAGCAAAAGTCCTTGTCAGCACTGCAGAGAAAAAGGAGAGAACGAGTGAGACTGGGAGAGAAGAAGGAAGAGGAGGGGGACAGGCTTGAAGTAAAAAGCTTTTGAGGATAAACAAACAATGAGCTTAGAGACTGACAACAACCTTTGCACCTCTTTAGGATCAAAGTGGGGGCGTTTGATTGGCAATAGGCAGGCTTTCTGCCCCTGTTGCCATACAGCGAATCTGACAAAAGATGCTGAAGAGGTGGAGAGGGAAGAAAAGTGGGGAAGAGATGCCAAGCATACATAAAGCTTAACAGGGATTTTCCATATTCGTAAATCTCATACACACAAAATGTCTATCCAAGTGTCCTGTTTCCATCCATCCCTCTGGTTATACATGTCTAAGTTGTTGTGGCAGCAGGCCCAACAAAGTAACCCAGATGTCCTTTTGCCAAGCCACATCATCCAGCTTTAGTCCTGCGGCACTTCAAGGCCAGATGGGATGTATAATCTCTTCAGCAATGTTCAGGGTCAAACACAGTTCTCCTTACAGTTAGATATGACCATAAAGCCTCCATAGGGTGGCATCCACCTCAACTGGTTCCTTTCAACTATTTTTTGATGGAGCACTACTTCTACTCTGAGGTCCTTCTGGATGTCTGCACTCCTTTCAGCTGCTTGTATCTGCAGTCTCATTCTTTAAGTCACTACCCAAAGCTCATGACCATAGGTTGGACTGGTTTTTAACTGGTAACTCCTCCTGAGCTCCTTCTTTACTATGACACTATGGTACAATGGCTGCATCACGGTTGACATTATAGCAATAAGTCTGTCAACCAGACTTAGAGGTGCTGACCAACATCTTTATACTAGACCGCAAACCACATTTGTGCACGCTGGAAGTCTGATTAAGCCAGCGGAACTGCATCATCATCAAAAAACAGAGATGCAATTCTGAGGTCACCAAACTGTCCACTCCTCAGCTGTGCCTAGAGATCTCCATATGGTTCCAATGAAAGAAATCAAATTATTTTCTTCCATCTGCTGTTTAGTCACAATGGCACGCAGATATCCTACTCCGCCATCAATAATGTAAGAATTAAAGTGTTTGCTGTAAGTAGGGCTGGACGATAAAACGATAGCGTTAATTATCTTGTAATCATTTTCCACGATATAAATAAGAGAAATGTTCAATATAATTAAACCCACCCATACAGCGGGAGATGGGGGGTGATAATTCATCATAAACGGTTTAACGGAATAGGTAAAATACCAGTAATCGAAATGAGCAACAGTGACAGCAAAGAAAACGCGCAACACAAATCGTACCAGCATTTTCCAGCACCTTGATTTAGGACGAAAAAAAACTAAAAGACACAAAGACATCACAAATGCAGTTGCATATTGCATTGCAAAAGACATGATTCCCATCAGCATTGTCGAAATGAGTCCTTAATCCCAGATATGAGCTACCTGACCCCAAACATTTTCACTGACTGCACATCACCAGCTGTATACGGAGTGTATGGAGAGGTTGAAACAGCAGCTGCAAACTGTCTCATCCATTGCCACTACTTCCAATACGAGGTCTAGTTGCACATCTGAGCTTTCTATGAGCCTCACTATTCACTTTGTAGACAAAGACTATAATTTTTGGAGCAAATGCCTGGCAAAACGGCGTACTTTCCCCAGGACCGTAAAGGCCAAGTTATTGCCCCAGGACTGAATAAAGCACTCGCCTCCTGGACTGAGTGAAGATAGACATGTTGGTATTACAACTGATAGCGGGTCAAAAATAGTAAAGGCCACTTCACTCAACAAAAGGACACGGCTCGAGTGTTTTGAACATCGACTACACACGGCTATTGGTAAATTGCAGAAAATAAAATTAAAAAAAGAATCAAATCAATGACTTTCTTTACTGTTCTAGACCTCTGTGCCTAAAGTATAATGAAGCTATATTTGAAACTGAAATGCATGCAATACTGATTTAAATATCTATATGTTCATATGTCTGTCTGTTTAGTTTTTTTTTTATTACATATTGTGGATTTAAAAAATATATTTTCTTTTCAGATTTTGTCTTTGCTCAAAAACATTTATATTTATCATCTTCATCAGAAAGAGTGTGGAAGGAGAAGAGGGTGGAACGAGCCTGTGCTGCACCTTTTCAGAACAAAGGGTCCTGAAACCCTCTGATGACACACAGCTCACAAAAGAACATAAAGACAATGGACATGAAATATCTCAATGACAAGTATGATGACCAGATGACAGATGGCCTGCTTGATATGGAATTGATGGTCGATCCACGCTTCAAGACCCAAAATATTAAGCCAGACAAGATGTTGGCCATCAGAAATGACAGTGGTGTCTGAGATTCTGGAGGGAGACCATCCAGAAGCAGATGGTGAAACAGAACCCCTGAACAGGTGGAAGATGCATGAGAGAAACTTTCCAAAAGACAGCTAACTAGCAGAGCGCTACTTGGTTATCACTGCCACCAGCTCCCCTTGTGAGAGTTACAGTATTTAGCACAGTAAGGAAAATCAAGACCTGTCACATTGTCGCTTTAAAACCCGAGAATGTAGACAGAATTGTCTTTCTTGCCCGTAACTTGTAGGGTGTAAATGTATTTGCTTGTTTAAACCACAAAAAATACTGACCACAGTTGGGATTCAAATTTTTGTCTATTTCTTTTGTTTACATTCTCAGCTAAAATACTTCCAAAACGCTTTAAACCGTCTATACAAAGGATTCGACATGCTGCTGACCAGAATTAAGACGTCTTAAAAATGTTTTGATTAGAATTGATCAGCCTTTAAACTTGAAAACTTTCATAGTGAGAATGAATGATATTTTTTTTGCTATGTCGCCCAGCCCTACCTTTAAGTTGAAATGACTCACACACTCAGTACTGAAGTCATATTTGTATGACTAAGTATAAGCCACTTACACAAATGGGGACTGTCGTCAACTGCATCACTTAAGTGATTACATTACTGTAGGTGATGGTAAGAAGCAGTGCTGGTTTGCATGATGTTAGATATTGGCAACATGTCACCTCAGCAGATTTGGCACCAATAAATAAGTGCTGTTGTTTCACTTTCCACTGCCTCCACAGGGAACCCACAGCAGTCAATACATCACTGTTCCCATGCTGCGTTAGCCTGACACATCATTTCTCAGTGCATTTCATCACCTGTCTGTGCTTGGGTGGTTAAAAATGTCTAGATGGCATGTGGGAGTAGCCTCTCTTCTCCTCTCCTCGTGTTAATTGTCAGCCCCCAACAAACACCATTCATACTGAATACAACTCCAACTGCTTGTCTCGTTTTCACGGTATATGGAAAATCATATAGTACATCGTCTCAGCTCTACAATGAATTAGCTGCAAGGGGTACATCATGTGGGTTTGCTGAATAGAAGCTAACAATCAATGTTATTTCAAAACGTAGACAGACTTAGCTGCGGATAAATAGTGCCTATTGATGGGCAGCCAAATGCTATACATGTTTGTTTGTGTTATTGTATGACACAATAACACAAACAAACTCAGACTGAGTCTCGGAGAAAAAGAGAAGTACAGTTACAAATCACAGCTGCCACATTCCTAGCCTGAGAACATAGCACTCACAAAGACACCGTCAGCAAAGAAACACAGTCTGGCACAGTGAGACCTTTCATTTTTCAAGTTTTTTGTTTTTGAAAGTTGAGAAAAAAATCAAGACTTATATGCCTGAGGAAGCGATCTATTGCCGTTTAAAAGAGCACTGATAATGCCTTCAGTTCTCTGTCGGAAAGGGCTGTCTGACGGCAAGATAAAGCGGTGAAAATATTCCAAATATAGCGTACATTTTAACTTTAGCGTTTTTCAGGCCAAACAACAAACAATAATTTGGCGGACCCCCTGCAGTAACTCTGAGGACCCCTTAGGAGTCACGGACCCCCTATTGAAGACCCAAGCTGACTAAAATACATTTCGCTGCTGCCCCACAGCACTACATTGCTTCCCTGCCTGTTCTCCTGTCTGCTTCTCCAAACTGTAGTACACGGACTATGGACAAGTACCTCATACAACCCCACTTCAAAAAAATCTGAGCTATCCCTGTAGTCTCCAGCACCTAAAATCAATCATGCCATTGCCATCATTTGGTGGCAAAAATCGTCCGATTGTATAAAAGTCTATGAGAAAATTACCCTACTTCTCATTTGATTTTTTTACTTCATTAAACATTTTCCTGGTGAGTTTTTTGGTCTCATTTGCTACATTCAAGTCTTCTTCAATACAGCATGATGTTCATTTTGTAAATGATGGTCCCACTCAGACACAAATAGACGATAAAGTAGCGTATTCTTTAGGGCATGGCTACCTTGTGATTGACAGGACGCTCCGGTTTGGGTGCTCTCCGTGTGTGTCTTATAACGTTAACGCTTTCAAATTGTGTTTTCAGTTCATGAAAGTAATTGCAACATATCGGTTGCCTAAAAATGTGTTCAGCGTTCGGTTGTACTTTGCTTCACCCTCTTGTGACTGTTCCACAAAACCAAGAAGGCGACAGCCAAAATGCCAAACTCGAGGATTCAAAACCACAGTCCACAAAACAATGGGTGATGTCACAGTGACTACATCCAGAACACATAACAGTGGCATAGCTGGGTATACTCTTGGTATGACTACATAACCTATGTTGTTACACCACAGCTGGTATTGCTGGTTTTGTGGTATTAGTGATGTGAATTCAGTTGTGTGCGTGTGCGCGTGCGTGTGCTGTATTGAACCAGTCCTCTTGAGAAGACACAGCCTTGACGTGTGTTTCCACTTGCAAATTTCCCTTAGACCATGAGCATTAAGGTGAGATAGGTTACAGCTGATCGATACTTGCACCACAATGAAACTCAAATTGATGTGGATCTTTGATTTTTCTTGACTCCCCCCATCACTTTGCCCGTAGGCTATCCCACCCCGTTGGTTGAAGACACGGATTTTCTTTGAAAGGTATCTTCTTGACTGTCACTAGAGACTCATTAAGCCAATGAGCCCTTCACTGAATGCAGCTATACTGTATATATTATATATTCACATATAGATCATTGCAGAGACATGGATGTGCGTGTGCGTGTTTTTAAAGTAACAGCAATATAAATGGCTCACATTTAAAATATACAGTATGGTGAATGGATGCGCTCATACTGTAGTGTACATAGTAATTATAGAAAATATGATGATAAAATAATAATAATAAAATGGCAATATGATTCAGAATTGAATTAGAGAGATCTTAAATTTGCATAATCTCTTGTCAAAATGTAAATTAATGTTTTGGCCATGTCCTACATTAAAGTTATATGGAAAATGAATACAAAAAAGCTTAAACTGTGTATAATAACGTCAAAATCAGAACTTGTCAAACTATATTTCTGGATAGCCAAAAAAACTAAAATACAGTGTACAATGTTTGTGTATACACATTGTGATGTCTCCTTAGTCTTTGTTTTTAAACTTAAATTGCTACAACTTTGTGATAATTGTATGCTAAAGGCACTATAACATTTGGCACTAGACAACTATTCTAGATTTAATCGAAGTCCATCTGTTTCATTCCATTTCCAAGCTGCTAATAAAATCCCTGGTGCACCGATGCACTTTGGTAAATCTAGCCTTTCTATTGTGTACCAGGTCAGCACTCACCCCATCGGAACCTGATGCTCTCAGGGGCATGATTATCAGATGCCCGAGTCACATCAACCAGCTCCCCTCCATGAGGAGCAGCAGCAACTCAGTTGTGAGGTACCTCCGTTATAGCAGAGCTCCTCATCCTGTCACGACAAGTTAGGACCATCGCCCTACAGAGCAAACGCTTTTTGGCCACTTGTAAATGTGATGTTTCATCACTCAAATCCTTTCCCATTCCCTCAGGATCACTTTCTGCTGCCCTCCTACCCAGTTCCCATGGTTAACAGAGAGATACCCAGACAGAAACATGTAGCAGGAGCTCACAGCAGACCACTCATTGATACTTCAGTGTTCTTCCGTCTGTGTCTGTTACAATAGTGCAGCAATGAGTGTGTTAATTAAAATCAAATTCGGACCTTCAGTTACTTAAAAAGGCAATTATTTTTTTCCTTCACTTACATACCTGAAGTAAGTTAAGCAACGATTCAATCTTCAACCCTCTGCTCTCGCTTTCACAAGACACTGAATTTAGCCAGCTCTTCAAATGCTGATCTGCATAGTCTTTTTTACATCTAAATGTACTCTAATTAATTAATCGCATATAACACAAAAAACAGATTGCTTGATTTGTATTTTACTGAAGTTCAGTTTAGTGTTGAAGAAGAGTCAGGATTGCATCTTATTTTCATCAGTTTAGAGGTTAATGAGCTTCTTTTTTTTTACTTTCAAAAATCTAAAGCTTGTGTTTTTTTGCTGGCAGTGTCTTTGTGGATACTATACTCTCAGACTGGGACTGTGGCAGCTGTGATTTTGTAAATGTACTTCTCTTTTTCTCTGAGGCTCAGTCAGAGTTTCATTTCATCCGTTTTATATTTACTTGGCCAGTCACCAAACAGCATAACCGTTGATATAACCCTTTTGAATCTAGCGTCGAGTTCAAAAAGCATGACAATCCCTATAAAGCTACACAACACAGAAGAGTTTTACACTGAAGCTGTGAATTCACTGTTATAGCTTTACTGTATTTTGTCACAAACACATGAAGAGCCAGTTCCAGCAATGTGTGTTGCCACTGTAGCTGAGGAAATGAGTGTAAAGCAATCCCTATGCACACAGTTTGGTCTGAGCAGCAGGGGACAGTTAAATCTGTTATTCTTCACTCCACTGCACCGTTCTCTTTCCTGCTCAGTCTGAGTCTGGGATTTATGCCCAGGAGACATTCGCCTGCATAGCATCTGTGCAACATACATACAAAAGACCCCACACTCAGAGAAACACAGGCAGAAGTGAGAATCGGACTGATTGATATTGTTTGCATTACAAGCATTTGTGTTCCCTGCTCTCCCTTCACGTCTCATTACATTGTTGCCTGTGACGCCTGTCACAATGACAGAATGGCTGTCCTCCTGTCATAACAGCAGTCATTGTATCAGGGCAAGAAAAGAAGAAAATACTCCTCCTGGCTTTCCAGATGAATTAAAATCATCGACCTGGAGCTGGATAGAGAGATCTGCTGCGCTGCTTCAGCATCTCTTCGCTTTTTGTCCATTTTAGTCAAGGTTTCATGTGCTTTGTTTTTGTAGCAGACAAACAGAAAATCCCAAAACTGTGGCTTGCGGTTATTGCAGTCACTGCTTGAGGAGATGTCAAATAACCCATTTGGCATGTCAAATCAGAAAATGTCCATCTTTTAACTAACAGGCTGTCTGATTTAGTTGGCACTGTTGACGTTATTGAATATTCACAACACCTCTAAACATCCAAAGAGAAAACGAGAGCTGTAGCCAAAACACATTTGCATTTACAGCAGGCCCTCTGGAAGTGTTATCAAGCTCCTCTGTGACCCCGACTGAATCATTGTGGAGGGTTTCCGACATCAAAATCCAGAGATTGTACAAAAAGCTTCAAGTGCTGATTCAACATGACTGTAAAGCTCCCCTGAGCCCTTCTCAGAAATTCACTGCTGTTGTAAGATTTCAGGCTTCAGTATCTGAAAGAGATACTGTGTTTTTACTGTGACTGCTTCCTTTTAAATGGAAGCAACGAGGCCAAATCATACAGTATGACTGACTAAAGCAGATAAACTTTGGGGAATTATTGTAAAACAGAGGTACCGCTCCTCTTTAGCTTATACAACAATGATCTTGCAATTCAACATGTACTGTAGCTGAATTTACGCAGATGGATAGTGGAAAACAGTGTGCATGTTCTCAACAACATTCAGTTTATGTATCAGCTGAGAAGCTACAAGTGGTTTCCGGTTGTCTTCTTAGACTTCACTCAGTGCTTCACAAGCAAGTTAAGCAAGTTGTTGCACAAACAAAATTCGACCTGAGCGATTTTAGCTTCATTCAAAAGTTGCTGAAACTGCTCAGCTTTATTTCCATGCTAAGATTTTCTCGCATATATATCATACTACATAACCACTTGGTCTCTTACCATTGATACATTATTAAAGCCACTGCAATCTTTACATAAACAAGCTCTCAAGGTCCTGGATAATAAACCTACTACCATAACTGTAATGCACTTCATAGATATGTTCTCCTTTGCGTAGAAAATCTCATAACATTTTCCCAATGCTTGTTTAATATTCGAAATTCTCAATGATTTACCACCTCCCCCGTTCCACCACATTCATCTCTCTGAAAAATGTTGGCAATAGATTAACAGGATCAAGAGTGAGAGAAGACATAGCTGTCCCCAGAAGGAAAAACGTCTTTCGGCCAGACAGCTTCTACAGTAAGAGTTTCCCAGTTTTAGAAAATCCTTCATTTAAATATACTGTACGTCATAGCGACTCTTATTCCATTTCTTTAAACATAATCTCAAGACTAGGCTAAAAAGCAACCAGACCTGCCATCATACCTTGTCACGGCATGCTTACCCTGTCTGCTCTCGTTTGCTTGGCTTTTTTGTCTCCGTTTGTCAAATTGTGTCCCTTCTGGGTTTACCTGTTTTCTGTAATGTGATTTTAGGTTGCCATGTTTTTACTGTTTGTGCTGATTCCATGCTTAACATTGTTTTAAATGAACTGCCTGCTTTTTAAATGTCCTGCTTTGCTTAATGATGCCTTACTCCTCTATGCTTATTTTTTTTTTTCCCGTTCAGCTGCTCATGTTTTGCTTTCTCCTGTTCTATTTTTATAAGTTGTGTGTTTTCTTTGTTGTTTTAATGGCCAATTTTAACACCAGGGCGAGGGGGAGCAGTAGGAAATAAGCCTTTTGGCTAACACTGGCACATTTACAGTGATGTTGAACAATGTGCATTGTCCCCGAGAATAAATGAATAAGATAAATAAATAAATGCCATGCTCGGGTGTATATATACAGGGAGGTTTTCGAGTTACTACCTAGAGAGTCACATGTTCAAGACAGGTAATATTTGACACATTTCATATCCAGTAGACATACAACAACATTAGCTTTGATTTGGTGTTGTGTATCAGGCCACCAAAACATTGTACCTTTAGCTCTGTGTTGGTTCCCATCAACTCCCAAGAAAAATGTCTGCGGCATTAGGTTGCTAGATGATTGATTATGTTCACCAGACAGTTGCTATATTTGTCTGTCTGCCATTTGGTGCAGGGCAGGTAGCGCACAGCTGGTTTATCAGACCTTGTTTGCTGAAAATGTCTCCTGCTAGTAAAGGTGTTAAACTTAAAGAATGTTGTTCCTCCTTGAAAGCAATAAATCAGAATGGCCTTTAAAGGCTAAAGCTGGATGTTCGGCAAAGGATCGAGCAATAACGCAGATCCACATATCACCTCTGAAAGGTGAAACAAGGTTTTCCTTTGGGTTCAGTTGGAGTTTTTTCCCCAAAAAGGGTCATTGGGGGGAAAAAAACCCTTAGTTGTTAGAGTAATGGTCAGAGAAAGATAACAGGTAGTGAGGGTTGTGCAAAAGAGAATAAATATAGTGTGGGTGTGTGGATAGTCAAACTGAGGCCTGTCCCTTCTTTCTTTTTCTTGGTGCTCCTGTCTCAAGTTGAATTTAATGTCAATGCCTCAAGAAAAGAGCTGTGACCTCACATACTACCATGTGCATGGGCTGTTGTGTATTTTGCACT
>CALSCE010009297.1:7146564-7220356 GCA_943593645.1 Bovichtus variegatus
CCATCCATCCATCCATCCATCCATCCATCCATCCATCCATCCATCCAACGTATTGAGTGTATTATCTCAGCTATTTAAATCTTAAAAGAATGGGTGAAAACTGAATTGACAAAACAAAAACAAAAAACTGCTTAAAAATCACATTTGAACATTTAGTAGTCTAACCATTTAAAAAAAATGTTTTTACTAACTTTGAGTGTTTTTACTTACTTTGACAGTGGTGCACAATCAGCAGCCAATTTTCGATTTTCATTTGTGGGGACATAAAATATGGGTGAAAATTTATTTAGTGATTTGCTTCTTTTTATTAATTCTGGGTATACATTTTTTTTTTTTTAAATGACAATGATGATCTTTAGTGATTTTAGTGGATCAATATTGCAGCGCAGCAATAAATCAAATTGACTAAATGTGGCTTTGTCAACAAACTCGATTTACTCAAGTCAGGTTCTGTACAGATAATTTCTCCTCTACTCTATAAATTGAATCATGATAACTTCATTTTATCTCTCCGTTCGGAAACTTTCATTAGTGCCCCTCAGCTAATCAATGCAAATGTATGGATTTAATTACCATTGTATTTATTACTAGCCATCCCCGCCCCCCCGACCACACGCTGATTAATCATTTACATTTTAATACAGACAGAGGAAATCAACTCTGCTGTCCATTCCTGCATTCAGATTACCACAAACAACACACCAGGCACTGAATGTAGATGATGTTATTTAAGTAAAGGACAGCATAAGGAGGAGAGGAGATGGATGTGTAGGGAAAACCAGATCCAGCACTGGGAGGAAAGATGTGTGACATGTTTCTCCCACTACAGGTTTCCACTACTCCTAACTTCTAAATTATTAATAGCTGTAGATACTCACACACTAAACACACCCACAAAGCCGCAGTAGAGGAACAGGTGGGCCATTACCAGGTCATAATGTGGGCTCTATACAACCATATCCAGCGCAGTGCTGACGAGATAGAAACAGACAAGTCTGTCAGCTAGAAAACTGTGAGACAAGAACTGAAAAAGAAAAGCAACCGACAACCAAGTGGAGGCAAACAGATTTGTTGTCCACATTCAGAGCTGTGGAAACACAACAACTACAGGAGAGTGAAGGCTTTTATTTGATCTGGGATTCCTGTACTTGCAAAGCTGATGGCAATATTTACTCAGCAGCTTAAACTTACTGCTGTGTTTCCCTTATTCCTTACCTGCTATTTCTTGTACGTCTTTCTCTTCTCAATCACGTTTTTTTTTTTTTTTTTTTTTTCTCCCCTCACGTGAAATTTTTATATAAACCCCTTTATATTCCAAGTATTATCAAAAAATGATGACTCCAATCACTCAGCATGATTCACTATGTACATGCAGATCACGGATCCCCAATCGAATTAAAAGCATCTGACATTGTTTATTATTGAAATAAATGTAGATGATTGTGTGGGCTTGGCAGTACGTTTTTGCTCTGTTGGTTCTTTTGATAGAAGAGATGGCCGTGCCTATATGATATATGATATCACTTTCCTGTATATCACACAACCTATACCTAAACAGAACTAGGTGTGCTGCGAAAAACGGTTGGTTGTAAAATGTAAAATGGAAGTTATTTGTAATTAGAAATTATGTGGTTTTCGCATTCCAAAAAAAAGATAAAAAACTACTCGAAATTAAATCTCTGAACACATCGGCTTTGTCTCACAATGATTCAGCTTTTTATTAGCTAAAAATAAACCGTTAACAGAGTGTAAACTGGTTACTTGTAAAACAATCTGGTAGCATACGTCGTCTTTTAACTCCAACTCCATTGTCGCGTCTACAATTACTAATTGGACTGTAAACAATAACCGGCGCACGGAAGAGGAAGTCTACACTGGAACCCCGGAAATATTGCCTGCTGCCCCAAGAAGGCTTATCGGCGTCAGATCGATAGCTGATGGGTTCCCAAGATTGCATTAACCAGCTACTCACTGTTCTCACAATATCCTTCACAGTCTTCTCACCTCCTCCTCCTCCTCTTACTACATCTCCTGTATGAGAACACACCTCATTTTTTTTTTTTTATATGTTTCCACTCACCGTAGTCTTACTGTCTGCCACAGTATTTTACTCCAACTGTCTGGATCAGTCTTTTTATCTTCTCACCTCCCCTGTGCTGCTCCTTCAAGTTTAAGCAATGTCACATTGCTCAGCACCCTTCTCCTTCTCCTTCCAGTCACTCTCCACACAAATTGACTTCTGACAATATAATTTCCCTAAAGGGCAGTTGTCTCCCATTAATGTCATGTGTGTTTTTTTGTTTGAACTGGCAGCATGTGTATATAGGGTATGATCTATACCAATATTCTCTATTGCCAATATCGCTTTTCTGCTTGGCTAAATAGAGCTTTCTGGTAACTGCAGAGAAATAACTACAAGATTACCAACTCTGAGGAATCTGTCTGATAGAGGAAAGTAAAACGTATTAATTAATTTGAACAAATACAAGCATTCTTTGTTAGTACCAATGTGTAAACTTTTTTTATTTTATTTAAAAACAATGAAGTGCCATCTCTTTTCCATTGTTGACGTTAAATATTACATTTATATTCTAATTTAGTTTGAAGGAAAACTCTAATTATTGTGGAAATATGCCTGTTTTTGCCATCTTATCTACAGCCACATGAGAAGCTCAACACAAATGTAATTTCTGTTTCACATCACAGTGTTTGTTTCCTTGCTCAGCACAAAGACTGGGATCAGGGAAAAGGTTAACTTCCATCAAAAGGGACTTCCAGCAGCTCCAACACTTACATGTAACTTCTGGTTACATGCAAGTTAGCAAGCAAATGACCACCAGTACATCAGAGAATGACATGAGGTTTTTTTTTTTGTTTTTTTTATAGTCAATGGCATGGTGTGGGAGGCAACTTTTCCCAGCTGCTGGTCAAAAAACCAACACACGTGTGTAAATTATCTGCTCCTAAAACTCTCATTTCCTATTTCTTTGTGTGTTACAAACAAAGGATACAACGTAGAAATACACCTTTGGAGGTGCAACTTTGACAAAGATTGTGCACTCAGCTTACTTCACGGTGAAACAGTTAGCCAGAGATACAATTATCATCTACATTGTGTAGCTCCGGTAAGGATTCTCCAGAACTTTTTTTTACTGACTTTTTTCTGCAACTTTCTGAGCAGCTGCAACATTTCCAGCTACTGTGCACTATGTGCTGACCAGACAGAATGACTCCGGCTTTCCAACTCCAGTTGTCCAACTTTCAGAGCCGGGATTGCAGCTTTTCCAGATGCAACTTGATTAACTAGTAAAGACGGTTGACAAGATTACTCCTGTTTCCGCCTATTTCAGCCTCTCTTTTCAGTTCATACTTGTTACATCTTTCTCATTTTTTCTATCTCCTTTGTTTTTGCTGCCTCAACGCACACTAGTAATCTCATGTAAATCACACTTTTTTTTCAAGCAGACTGGCAAACATGCTGATCTCTCCATCCTGTTGTTGCTTTAAAAAGAAAAAAACAGGGCATCACTTGGGAGGAGAGGCAGTGAGTCAAAGGAGAGACAGGTACTGTAGTAGAGGGAAAAGGGAATAAAGGCAGCGCTTGTTTTAAACAAGTGTGAAAAAGAGAGTTATTTGAATGACACCGTGCAGTTTCCTGCTGACTCAAGGTTTCCCTTCTAATTACTTTGAATGAGGAATGAGACTGTGTGAAGTCGGGGGAAGAGGTATGTGCAGAGAGAACAAGAGAGCGAGAGAAGTGGGAAGATATAGTGCCGTTTGGCTCAGAGTCATGGTGATGTGTGACGGTGCCTCAATCAGACGAAGGACAATTTCCGACCTCTGATATTAAAAGGACGGCTCTGTAGCTGGCACACCTTTTATCGCCTGTATGCTTATTTTAAGGCCAACGCACTTTGACAGAGACATTTTGTTGCATAGTCCATCACTGGGCTCTCCACGTGTTTGTATAGTTTCAGGGTTTTTTAGTTTTTATTCTGCGGATTTCAACTTTGACAAATACATTACCTTGACCTCCAGCTGTGGGCATGTTCCGTAGCGGCTTTCTAATCAAAATGTTTGGCAAGTAACGCATTGCAATCTCAAGTGCTCAAAAGCTGCCAAAACGAGCAAATCAAACCTGAGTAGCACTCGGAACTTGTTTTGTACTCTCTCAAATATGTTGTCATCGTTATCCTTCCACAGACATAAAGACTAGATGAATGGTTTGTCTTTCAAACATCCAAAGAATGGAAAGACAAATGGCAAGAAGGGACCAGGACTTTTGCCCCAAATTCAACTCTCTCTGTCCTCTCCTCTCCCATTCTGCCCCTCTTTACTTATAGTTCTACATTGTAACCTCCATATAAAATACTGACTGACTAAAAAGACTGACTACCCTTCCCACTTGGAAATACACTCATGATTTCTCCAGGTTTCCTCTTTTCATTCTCTTACTTATAGTCCCTAGTCTGTGATCTTCCCTCATCAACATCTGTTTCTGTGTTATCTGATCTTTCCTCCCCTCCATCTCTTACATCTTATCCATCGCGCACAGATTGGATATTACCGAGACAAAGTGAAAAAAGAGGAAAGAGCCCATGTGTCCAGTTAAGAAAGAAGAAAGTCTTCCCTAAGGCAGTGGTGTTAACTAATCCTAAAACTGTCTAGACCTTCACCCCTTTTAGTATACTCAATAAGTCATGTGATTATACTATACAGCATGATGAAACACATCCAGATATAAGTCTGATTCTAATAATAGCAAAAACCTCCTTGGATAATAACTGAAGTTGCACGCTGTCCTTCCCCTGTCCTCTGCTTTGTGAATTAAAGTGTGTGTGCACACATGTACAAATGACAAATTATTTGCATCAATATTAAAATTGGCAAAGTCATGCTTGAAGTGCAAACGGATGATGTCACAGTCAGGGTCCCCTGTTGAGGCTAAACAGCATTAAAGATTAACTCCCTGCTTTATTCATTTTATTCATGGGCCTGGAGACTTCTCCATTCCCACACGTGGTTTTGCCTGGTTGTAATATTAATGCAAATATTTGTTGTAGACACATGCACACACACACACACACACACACACACACACACACACACATACACAGTCACACACAGCCACACACACACACAGTTACACACACACACACACACACACACACACACACACACACACACACACACACACAGAGAAAGAGTTCTCTGAACTGAACAAATTGAGGAATTGGTTTCTATCACACAGTTCTTCTGATAATAACCATCCGACTTAATTGATTCCTACTTTAGTGCCAGTGAGAATCCGTCCTATTCCATCTGACTGTCACTGATTAACACAGAGTCCCTCAGCACCGACTAACATTACTTCTGTTCCATCATTGAAAAGGATATATTCAATATATACAACAATAACATGCATGTCTAGGATTTTGGTTTGGATTAGGCATCAGAAATCGCTGTTGACTGTGATTGAAGGATATACACAAGCATTTCGATCAATCGACAAATAACCAATCTGCTTCAGACCTAAACGGTTACAAGTTAAAGTAATGAAGTATGAAATTAGTCTATATTGTATTCGTCTTAAATACTGTGGATGGCAAAAAAAGGCTATAGATTAGGACCTTTTCCTCATTAGAAATTCTAAAGGATCCTCTTTCGATTCCATATGTGCTTGTTAGGCTTCAGCTGATTAAAGATCATATTGACTGTAGACAATTAAAGAGACGGTCACTAATCACTCTTTCATGATGATGCATTTATTTAATTTATGTAAATTTTCATTAAAAAAAATCATTTAGTTTTAGTGTGTGTATGTATGTGCCCAATTATTTGGGCGCACGTATTAATTCATTGATTGAGTTCCGACACTGAAGTTGGCAAAATGCACGGAATCGCTAAGCTCCGACGCTAATGACCATTAGCAGAGTGCAGCTCCTCATTTTTAGCTGGCACTGACCATCACTTTCACCAGATAAAATGACAAATGTCGCTGGCAGCAGAACATATCAGCTGTCGCTGATCAATGCTTATTCCATTAGTAATTCCATGAGTAACTTGATCTCTAGCAGCTCATACAAGTCAATTTCAGGAGCCGTGTTCTCCTAGTTTATCTTTCTATCATATTAATAACCCTCCACCAAAGGCTTCCAATCGCCAAGTCCCACAGCTCCCCATCCTTACAAATCTCATCCCATAGTGCGTCCCATAAAAGGCTACATGAGCCCAGACCTTGGACAGAAAATGAGAGGAGACAAAGACAGACATGGAGGAAGACAAGGAAATAAAAGGGAGCCGATGGAAGCCAATAGAAAGAGACTTAATGGGAGTAAAGGGGTTGGAGGGAATGAAGGAAGGCACCTCAGGGAGTATCTAATTGAATGTCATCACCCATGTCAAACTAATGGACCTGTTAGCACAGACGTTAGCAGTAATTTGCAGAACAAGGATTTCAGAGGTGAATAGGTCAACAATTTCCTTTTTTGTAAAGTAAAAACTCTGCGGCAGATGAATAAGAGTTGGTGTGCATCCAACAATATGTCTGTACAAAAAAAGCAGAGATAAGTTCACAGAGTCTGTGATAACTTTGTAAATTCCTGAATACATATTGTTTCAAAAATGTTTTGAGTTGCAAGTTGGGATGAGGAACACTTCAAATAAGTGAGCATGTATAGTTCAGAGGCTATGAAATACATTGATTAAAAAAGGACACGATTCCAGTGACCAATTGGAATTAAACAAAACTTTGATGTAACCCAGTTACAAGGGTTTTAGGGGTGTAGGAGATAATCATGATACAAATCAATCAGTGGGCAGTAATTCATCCAAGGAGAGTATTTTTTTCTCTGCACCAGATCTTTGTGTCTTTAACTACAATACTATTCCCTCACTCTCTTTGTCCATCAGTACTGAAGGAAGTAGATGTCCGTATGGATAAGATACTGTCACCAACACAACTTTAGTCCCTGATGAAACACATTTGACTTACTGGAAGTTCTCCTTCAGAGGATCTACAGCTCTGCTGCCAGTGAGACGTTGATGCTTATAGAATCCTGATTGTTCTTTTCTAAAAAATCAATCTCGTAGATTTCAGACATATTTATATGCAGACAGAAAGAGCCAAGTCATTCAGGCTGACAGACAAGTCAGAAAAACACAAAAACGGGTGGGCTGAGTGAGACACAGGAAGAATCTAAAAGTAGTTGAAATACAAATGTCAAACAAACATTCTTTATTGTCCCTTCTCCTATTCACCCTCACACATACTCTGTTGGTCACGCTGCACTTTTCTATTCAAGCTACTCTTCTCATATATACACATATACTCTATAACCATCAAGTCACATTTTGATAGTTAGAAAGAAATACCTGCTTCCATCCTTTGATTTTTAAAGGGGGGGGGGGGTATTAAAATTGCACCAATCAGAACTAGCTTGTAGATGAAAAAAACAAAAGACCAGATTTTTTATTGAATCCTATTGTTTATTAACAGCAGCCAAATGAAAGGTTCCCTAAAATGTATGAACATGAATTGTGTAAAGGTTTTCATAAATAAAAATGTTTCTGTAAAAAAAAAACAAAAAAGAAAAACATGTGACCTGTTTCGACCCCCTAACAGGATCTAAAATCAAGAACCGTTAAGAACCGGAATCATAAGCGGAACCAAAATCATAAACGTTAAAATCCAAACGTGACCAAGCCTAGCCAATACTAATGAAGATAACTGTACAAATGGAAACTTGATATTGTTAGACTTCTTGCGTATTTTGGGTTTCTACTAGAACATGTTTTAATGCTTTAATGCTCATACTGTATACCTGAATATACATGTATCCCCCTATGTCTTGTTCTCAAGCTGTAGGTGGAGATATTCCGATGAGGGTGTTTCTACGCTAATGAGCCTGCATATGACATAGGAAGGGGAGACAAATCTGAATGTCTTGTTGAATCTCGTGTTTTCTGACCAAGGCAGCTCACAAAAAACTGTCTGGGTTATCTTAATACACAGTTTGTGGGTTGTTGGGCTCTCCAGATACCCAGATGTATGTGCACAAGCACTGAAAATTGAGTTTTTAGTAACTTATCATGACCAACTACTAAAAAGTCTTGGTCAAATAAGTACATTTCTTCAGTTATTGATAATGATACTGTATCATGATGATTTTGAACTTTACATTTTGATTGTATTGTCAATTAATGGTACTCATTAAAACATGTTGAATGTTTATTGTGAGGTTAAACATTGTTTCATAATATTTTACAACGCTAGCAACCTGAAAAAGACGACATTTAGTTAAATGTTTATCATCATTCTGCCACTTGATAAGAATTTAGTAGCTCTATGGTTGCTAGCAATCTGAACATTCAGTTTCTTATTTTGTGTCTCTTTTTAATTATTTGGTACATTAATGTTTTGGTTTTTTTTATTTATTTGTATTGCAGTCGAAGCCCTCATGTGTAGAATTAGAAAATGTTTCACTTTGAAAGGCTGTTAGCATGCCATCGCAATAATGTGAAAGATGATTATTATCACACTGACATTCTACAAATAGGGGCTTTAACTGCATTGAAACATGTATGTGTATGAGTCATTTGCCCAGTTAATCTTATCTTTGTAGTGTTACATAATTCTGTATAAACATGAGGATCTTGAAAGGCTGCTGGCTGTCCTACATTTAACATTAAGCTTGTGATTACCATATGAATGCATTTGAAATGCAAACAAATATTCTACATATCTATACTGACGAACAATAAATGCAAAATATATCAAGGATTATCTCCCCAGAGGTTATTTTCATCATTAATACCCATCAATATTATTATTAATGCCTAACATTTTGATGGCATTCAGTCGAGCTTTCTCCATAATTAGCATTTGGCTGGGTCTTACTCTTCTATAACTGTAAACTATTCATTCAGATCTCGGTGTCCGGATGCTACAGTGACTACAGTGGTTAGTGCTGTCACCTCACATCAGAAAGGTGTTACATCTGCCAGCTGTCTGGAGCCTTTTTGAATGTTATCTGCCTGCGAGTGGCTGAAACAACTCATTTGCCATTGACCCGGTCCTGGCAGGCAGGAGATGGATGGTAGAAAATACAGTCACCCCCTGACACAATAATTGCAGCAGGCCTCTGGTTTTGCCACTGGCACACACCCTATGCCCCTCTTATCCCACATTAGTCTTCAGAAAGTCACAAAAATACCAAGTGACCCCTCACTGTGTCATAGGAAAATGGAATTCCCTTGATCAAATAAACACACATGAGCATGACACCATCAACACATGGAGAGGCTAAAACAAATATACCCACATGTACGCACGCCAGTGCTAAAAGTTAAATCACTTTCAATTCATGAGGGAAATACAGGCAAATATATTCAGCACTAATGGTAAAAAGTGTCTTTTCCAAATTATAATCAAATAAACAAGAATAAACACTAAATAGGGGGTAAGTTGTCATTTTAATTTTATATTTAAATTAAAATTAATTCACTCCTAGCAAACATTGTTCATTCAAATTGGAGCGAAGCCATTAAGCTACAGAAAGTGCACCTTATTTCTCAGCACTTGTGCATAAGAAAATGCTTAAATGAAGGACCAACCTAAATGATTAAATAACCAGATAAAGTATTCAAACCAAATGCGTCAACTCTTAATTACAGCTGAGAGGATTCACAATATATAATTTGTCCTTGTATATGAAGTAACACAAGTGTTTTTTTTTCCTTTGTATTAAACAAAACTGTTGCGCATGTACGAGAAGTTTTCTCGACTTTACAGATCTGCCAACTCGCTGCCATCCGTGTCCGCCCATTCCGCCATTACAGCTGCCCCTTTGCTGTCAATCACCCGGTAAAGGACAGTGGTCAGACATGTGTGCGTGTGTGTGTGTGTGTGTGTGTACATTTCAATACTTCTTTCCCTCTTCAGCTGCCAATCATGCATTACATTACAGATCATTTAGCAGACGCTCTTATCCAGAGCGACTTGCAGTGAACTAACTACAGGGACAGTCCCCTGGAGCAACTCTGGGTTAAGTGCCTTGCTCAGGGGCTCAATGGTGGCAGCCTGGTGTTGAACTCACAACCTTCCAGTGTTCTATTTGAAAGCCTGACCACTAGACCACCACCACCCATGCCATCATCACTACTCATGCCATCATGTGGTGATTAAACACACACACACACACACACACACACACACACACACGCACACACACACACACACAAAATTGACTTTTCCCCACTCTGTTCCTCTTATCAGCTAAAGCAGTCTGTGTCTTTCCAGGGCCTCTGATGAAGAATCGTCCCATTCATTACACACAGGCACGCACAAAAATAGGCAAACACACTCCACTGTTTATTTGGCAACCCCTCTTCTCATTTATCAACTACAGAAGACCTTACTTCATTTAAACCCCCTGTGATAGCGTAGTCAAGGCAACCACCACGGAGAACAGAAGGAGCTGTAAAATTGGTAATGAAAGTAATGAAAATTTACTTTATCATTTCAACTCAGCAGCTGAATAGAAAAAGCATGTGGTCCAGAGTTGAAGAAAGGGACATTGTGCTTGACTGGTGTGTATCGCTACAGTATGCGTGGACTATGAATTATAATTGGTTCTAATCTCAACGTCTTTTCTGAAGCCTTCATTGATCTGTGTCATAAACTCTATGCAAACTCGGTTTTGTCACATTTGGACAGACACCGTCAAAGGCAGAGTAGTAGCTTTCATATAATGCGGCCGTTTGTGATGTCGACATCAGTGGCACCGACTTTCAGGTATTCCTGTTTTGATACGGAAACGTTTCAGAAGAGGAATGTCTCGTACGATGATGGGTGGTGGCTGAGCTGACAGAGCTCGATGCTTTCTGGGTGCTTTGACTACGAGAAACATTGCATTCACAAAAATGAATCAAGAGCTTCACATTAAGAAGACGGTTGCCGTCTACTCCCAGTGTGCGGCTGTCCAACTAATCACTTTTATGCACCTTTTAACAGCTTTGGAAAAGAGCGACTTTCTGCCTGCATGCAACCATGTTAATGGGGAGGCGGTTGTTTATAGAGGATCATCAACTGGAAACATGCTGCATTCACTGTCTGACACAACATCTCTCCAGTGAGAGTCAAGCTGAACTGGATCAAAAATAAATACTGACATTTAAGCATGCTTTCTTTTGAGTCCTGAATGCTTTATGGCAGAGGCCTTGGGTTTTGGCTGCAATTTATCTTAGCTTTATTGGTGCCTAGTCACTGCCTAAAAAAAACATTTTCAGCACATGACTGACGTTAGAAGAAGCCATGGCAGTCAGTTCAAGGTCTTCGGTTTCAACCCCGGTCCCTGATGGCAATGGAGATGTCCACGTTAACAGCGGCCCCTCAGCGAGGCGTATTACACGCTGCCTACGCAGGATGTGTTGACTGCTGATTCTCAGTCGTCTGTCATCCTTTCAATGGGAGATGACTCTCTAACAAGTTGTGTTTTTTTTCTCTAAATACTGACTTTGTAAGTGAAAATTAAGTGTGCACCAGATGCCAGCGTCTGCTCAGAGTGCATCTTCACAGCACAGTGGAAGGTGAGATATTAGCCATTTACCCAAGTCAACTCAAAACCATGGAAACACTTATGATCTGTAGCGGTTTTAACCAACTAATCAACATTGAGCTTATTCCTTGACATTAAAGATAATATTAATGATTCAAACAGGCCAGTATCAGTATTCAGGTAAAATATTCTAAATACGTATTAGCTATGAATTACCTAGCACCTTGCTGTCAATTATATAAATTGATTAAACCTATATTGATATTTCTGCATGGCAGATTTTCCCCCTCCTCTTAGAAATGAACACCATTACATTATTTCTCCCTGTTCTAAATGCATATCCAGCACTAAGAATAGGTTCTTAGGCAAACTTTAGATCTGTGTAGAAAGTGTAGCCTTTAATGTCATTGACCGTGCTATTGATAAACTCACTGGTACAACAAAAGTTTACTTTTTGTTTGTTCAGATTGCGCTAAATTGGGCAGATAGGCATTGTTGTGAACGTTGACAATATTTTTATACATTTTTATATATTATATGTGGGTATTCGACCAGTACCAGCAGAACCATACAATGGGAGACATAATGAGCTGTCACACCGGAGTTTACAGTTTTAGCAGAAGACAAGCGCTTGTTGTGTCTTCTGGTTTATTTAATCAGACACAATGGACAGTATATTTTCTGATCTTAAGTGATGGAAGTTAAATCCTAAACATTATTTTTCCCCAACAATGTGGAACAGCTGCCATGTGATGTCGATTTCATACGTGAGTGTGACAAACACCAGCTGTGTGATTCAGTTACACACCATAATGGGTGGAGGGCCATCAACGCAATAATAATTTAGCAGATGGCTTTGATACCTGTATGTAAAACTCATGATTAAATTTGACTTTGAAGTTGTTTTAAAGTGTCAAAGGTAGTCTGGTCGTCTGTTTGTCTCAATGTTTCACGTTACCATCGTGAGTCTTTGTGACTCTTGATCTCCACCTCCGTTTCTTTTCCATCTGTGTTAAAAGCTCAATTCTCTTTTTATTTTGATGCCATTTCCTTTCATTCTTCCAAATCTTCAAGCTTGTCCCCCCGCCCTCTTGTATGTCACCTGCATGAGAGTTTGTGCTCTGAGCCTTTTGTGAAATGCCACAATGCTCTGAGTCAATAAGCTGCTTTGAACTTTGTTGCCTTGGACGCCTGCCAGTATTGCCACAGAAAGAATAGTCCTTATTAAGTTGCTAATGCTTTGAAAAAACTGACATGTCTTTTGTTATCCTTCTTTTGATCCTCGCCCCCTTTTTCGTATTTTCTGACACTCTTTTTTTTTTTCTGTTGTCTTCATTGTGTTTGATGGAACTGAAGTCTGCTGGGAAATACAAAGACCAATTGGCTTAATCTAAAAATGGAAACTGAAGTTACATGTTTGCTTTGTGTATGAGAGTAGACAGTGCTCCTCCTGCAGTGCGAGATAACAACGTCTTCTCCATCTTTGAGTATTTCATTAGTTTAGTAGAGGAGATACACAGCACTCATGGGGTTTAAACGTCCGCATTAACATACATACCGTTTGGTTTAGTCCACATAATGACTGAGTACTATAAGCGGAGGAGGAGAGGATGTAAAGCTTGATAATGTTTAAAGTTTTCGGACTCAGTTCTCACTGGAATGGTATTTTTTCAGCCAAATCCTGTGACTATTTTATTATTTTTAAAGTTTTTTTTTTTGGACAACAACACTATTTGGGCTTTGTTTGTATCTCATTCAGCAATTTGAGGTACATTCCTTTGCAAAATAACGTTGGTGCTCAGAAGTTTTCCGGCTGAGAGGGTTTTAGTTTTTCTTGCCAATTTGGATTACTAAATATCGTGTAAATGCATTCATTCAGAACAGTGATCAAACATTTCATCAACAGTTATCATTTTAATTATTTTAATCACAGTTTCATTTCAAAATCAATATGAATTTAAATGGAGTTCATTTTTTTCTACTTGGAAACGTAATACTTTCCCACCCATACCACTCACTGAGGCTTTAAAAATGAAGAGTGATAGTGATTCACATAATGATTCTCAGAAGGCAAATTTAAAGTAATTAAATCTGCAAACAAACTTTCTTCACAGATCGGTGAAATGTGTGAGACTGTATCAAATCAAAAAATTTTATAGATTACACACCCCAGTGCTATGCAAAAATCTTCTTTAAAAAAAAAAAACGATTTATAAAATGCATATTAATAAAACAGTTAGTACAAGTGTTAATTATACGCAGAGCGCTTTTATCTGATACGAGAATAAAACTTTTATTTGACTTTGTTGAAAGAGTTGCGAGTGTCCAGCGCTCCACATTTAATCCATATTCTTTAAGTGATTAAAACTGTATATGGTACATTGCTGATATGAGCTAGGCTATTTAAATTTAATTTAGCAAATTCATAGTTCAGGACGTCTTGAAACACAAAAAAAATGATGTCTTCTTAGTGTTACTTAATCACGGTTTCCAATGTTCAAGATAACAAGGGCATAATAAGTTGTTCAGTTCCAAAGAGAATTTGCAGAAGTTTTGTTTGTGCTTATAAATGTATTCCCTATGAAGCTGCCCCCTTCCACCCCTTGTCTTGTTTATTTAACAAACCAGAGTCATTTTTCTCTTCTTTGGTCCGTTAAGTTCTCATACAGGCGCAATCATAACATGATGCATGTTTTTTTAGCTGTAGAGAGGATTTTTTTCTTTTTTTTTTTTTTTATACACATTGACAAAATGCATAAAATCATCAGCATGTTTTATGAAAAATAATAACTTTTTTTATTCTATGTGGGGTTTAATACTAGATCATATATGATTAATGTTCCAGTGATCAATTGTAACAAGCCTGACTGTGTGCAGAGAAACATTCTAGCACTGCGCGTGAAACATGCAATCACCAAGTTTCAAAATCAGGTCGCACGCACCGCTAATGTTGGGCGGAAGCTATGAACTGTGCTTTTTAGACTTCAGCAGGTTAAAATCAATTCACAATGACGCAGTGCTCTGTCCCTGATTGCAGCATCATGCTCAAACTCTGATGCACAAGTTCTACATGTGGCCGCTGAGGCTCATGGATGCTGTAATATTGAGAGTCACTTACAGAAAACACAACCCTATTATATTGTTTAATTACTCAGGAGAGGTGATGCTATGTGGAGAGGCATTGTGGTCATCATCACAGTAACAGAACTCCTTCAAATGTACAGTGAGAAGAAATCTCCGAAAGGCATGACTTGAGCTACTCAGAAATATGCTCGACAGTAAGGGGAGGGGGGAGTTTCTGAGGAAAAGTTGCGGCAGGACGGACCCTTCTCTTTACTGTACGGTGTGCAGTGTATGTTTATTAAAACACGGTATTCCTACGTGACAAAGCTTTCTGACAACACAGATGTGTTGAACACGCTTCAGCTCTGTTGGGTTAAAGCTACCAGGAGAACGTCAAGAAAGCAGGAAGGAGGATATGACAGGAAGACAGGGGAAGGAATATGAATGGGCACAATGAAAAAGGAGGACCTAATAAAATTTCTTATAAGATCACTCTCTTATTTATTGGTGATATTTGAATGTCTTATGAGCAATAACACTGTACGTTGAACAAATTATAACCAAGGAGGCAATTGAGACTTCTCTTTTGTCACATATCACTAACATACCATATAAATGACATGCGACAGTACGACTTTAGATTAGCTTATTATGAAATAAAAGACACAAACTTAATAAATCATCAATTTTGTACTCGACTTTCTTAAGTTGGAAAAAAAAAGCCTTGAAATGGGGCTTTATTTTTTTAAGAAATTAAATGTAAGGTTCACACAAGGGCACCTTTGTCTAATATGCCAATGGATAGATTTAATTGTCATTGTTTTAGGGAAAAAGTGTTGAGGAAATGCAGCTGCCATCAGCCCATGCTGAAAGTTGGTGCTCACGGGGAATGTAGGCTGCTCTAGCCAACTCCTTCGCCTCCTTTATTCCCTTTCATTTCCCTTATCAAGCTTATCACGTGTATCCGTACCAGTTTGTCTCCTCTCCTTTCCTCATTGCTATAGCTTTTCAACTTGCTTTTAAAAACACGTCTTATCCATGCAGTATAACTTTTTGTTGGATTTCATGTACTTGTGCAACCTTTGTGCAACTGTGTGCCTGATAGAATAGATCATATTTTCCAATCCTATTGTATGTTGCGTAAACTTCTCTTACTTTTACTTCCTGAAAACTTAAGTTACCTCACCTAACCTCTCCCATCAACTCCTTTTTCTATCAAAGCTTACTCTCCCTATCTCCTGTTGCCACTCCCTTGCTGCTGCCCCTCTTTCTTTCCCCTTCTGTCATTTTTATGATGATGAAAAGACAAAGGAATCTCTGCCTAACAGTGAAAATGCATCCACAGACTCTCTCACACATCTCAACATGACCTCATCCAGGACAGAAAGAAAAGGCAGATTGAAGTGTCAACGACCATGTTGGTTTAAAAGAAGGCGAGGAGCAGGAAGAGGGTCACAGGTATTACACTATTCCCATGGAAGGGTCAGAGAAGAAGAAGAAAAAGAAACAGAATAAATAGGAGCAGAGCGGGTCATAGAGTCTTCCAGGAATAAGCAGTGATAATAGTTCTTAAAATTCATATCCAATAGCAGGGTTCAGTTTACTGGTATACTAACGAGTCCCTCTGGCCCTGTCTAAATTGACAAGTGGGCTCACAAAGCTGTTCTTTTGCGAGGAAGGCGAAGACAGCCCTTGATTTATTCTATCATTTTGGATCATGAACACACACGACCTTGACCCTTTGTACAGGTCCTTTTAATATAAAAAGTGCTCCTATCTCAAGAGAGTTCACAGACCAGATCCAATGCCTTCTTCCTCTTCAGCCATAATTATTGTCCTCTCCACTCCTCCTGCCATTTTTCTCGAACCATTCATTTTTATTTCACGTCATGGCTGTTTTTCCAAACCATTTCCTCCCAATCTCTCTCTGGTGCTTTCTCTCCAAGTGTATGCCTCACTCTCATCCTCCCTGCCCCGTCTCATGGTCGCTATCTCTTACGTTCTGCCCTCATATTTCATTCCGACTCTGACTCTCATTAAGCCCTCTATCGCTCTTGTCCACTCGTCTCTTTCTCTTTTCTTTACCTTATTCACTCTCCTCTCCCCTTCCTACTTCATTCTCTGCTCCGTCTCACTGTTTATCTACTGCCTATCCCCCAGTGCCATTATTTTTCATAATCTTCACTCACACTGTCTTTCTCTTGCTCTCCCTTTTTCACTCTTCTATTTTCATGCTGCATTAAGTCAGTGAGCAGTGTACAGAAACCATACTAAGCAAGAAAGAGAGAGCGAGAGAAAGAGAGAGAGAGAGAGAGAGAGAGAGAGAGAGAGAGAGAGAGAAAACAGAGGAACATAAGACGGATAGAGTCAGAGGAGAGATTGTCAGAGGTTCTCAGTGTGCTGACAGTGACTGGGGGAGGTCATCTATCTCCTGGGTTTTCTCTCTCGCCTCCTCTCTCCCCAGACGGCTAATTTGATATGTTGAGAACAGGACAGAGCGCTGTTCCTTTGTCAACAAATTTCATTAAGCAACATTAGCAGCGCTATCAGAGAGGTGACAGGGAGGAAATGATGGATTCAGATTAGAATATTGAAAATGAAAGTGTTGGAGAAGCAAAATGGCTGACGTGTGTGTGCGTCTGTGTGTGTGTGTGTGTGTGTGTGTGTAGTCTCATACTTGCCACAATTGTCCCCAGCCACTTAACAGACAGAATTTACATAACCCATTTGAATTTTCATTATTTCTCTTGGAAGGATTTTGTAATTGGATTTCTTCCCACAAAATTTCTTCCTTCCCACATGTACCCAAGAGGAGAGGAATACTGTTAAATTACTGTACCATTTGAAGTAGTTAATGCTGGGTGTGGTTTGCAAATTTTCAGTCCTGATAGTCTTATTAACATTTTGTGAAAAAGGAACCATTTTAACATTGCTTTCCTCATATTCACATATCTGCTGTTGTAAATGAGTCATTTGCCGTCACATTTGCCATATTCTCACTTCCTAAAATGGTACGAACGTGCTAAAAAAATTTAAATGTACAATCCATCTAACAGATTGTTGCTGAAAGGGTCCAGAAGGACGGAAGGCTTTTCTTTTTTCTACAGTTTGTTCTGTAGAGAAAACCGTAACTCCCTGACTGAGAGGGCACACTTCAACTTACCCTTTCTTCTTTTAGTCAATGAGTTTCTCCGAGTTAAAAGTTAAACTACACACAGCTGATAGTTAATGTACTGATTTCATTTAGAGTATGAGTGCTAGTTGTACCGTTGTTCGATCATGGTCCTTTTGGTGAGAATTTGCCAGTTCTTCCTCAGAACAATAGAGGTTTAAGATGTTAACTTCAATCCGAAGAAGAAGATGAAGAACAGAGAACTTTAGGTAATTTCAGACTATCAGGCATCTATTCAGGCTATCGAAAGGCATCAAACATTCATCATGAATGTCATGAAAATGCAGACTTGATAAAAAGAAAGTGCCAGGAAAGGGATAAAAAAATAATTCATATGATTAGATGAATCTGTCTGCTAACTATTATTAAATCTGACAAGACTCAATTCAACTGGCTTTATAATCAGGGCGCTAAAACCAAAAAGAAGTGTGTTTAACACTGCATCTGTTCTGTGACAAAATACTATTAAAGGTTATTTAAAAACCAAAAACAAAAAACAGACTATTACATTTTTTAGTTAAATTTTTTTGTATATTATTTCATTTAATAGGAATGCACACTATTTTCTCGATGAAGAGCTATTTAGTTTCCCAAAATATCTAAATTGGATCAAATTTACAAATTGTAATTCGAGTGTAATTTAAGCAACAACTATAGTGAAGCTGCATTATGTAGGAAAATATGAATACTGGATCAGGGCATGTTATTGTAACACACTTGAAAACGCTCAATCAACATGGCATGACGCCAGACATGTGAAGTTGACCTGCACCACAGGAGTTCTGTACAGCCATGCTTCTGCTGAACTCTTTCTAAGCTAAAACAGCAACAGAAAGTGAGCAAAGAGCAACACTGAGCCCATTCAGGTGGCAAAAGGTTAAAAAGGACGTTGTTCACCGCATGTTATGTCCACTGCTAGACATTCCTTAATGTAAATATAAGTGCACGCCAATGAAACTAAAACCACTTGTTTATGTTCTGCAAAAAGATTGAGGCCACATTTGAATATAAACACAAGACAAGCCTAGTTTTGCTGAACCAAAAAGGTGCAACCTGTTGGTGAAGATTCTCTGAATGACCAGAACAAGTCAACCATGCCATCACAGCGGAGAACACTCTCTTCCAGTGGAAAGAAGTGCCCACCCCCCAGCTTGTTTGTTGAAATGAAGTCACTAAAGGGGTCCTTGCATGTCACCACCTTGACTTTTATTCTTGAACTTTTCACTGCACAACATCTGTCAAAGCTATTATCATTATCTCAACAACTTTCCTCATTGGCACTCTGACATCACATCTGATGTAGTGGCTCATATCTACACACACACACACACACACACACACACACACTTCAGATTGTTTTGTGATTCAAAGGGTTTCCCTCCCCTCCCTGGGTTTTTTTTTTTTTGCCTCGCTCCCTCTCCTCCTTCGTCTGGCTCTCTGGCAGCTACAGGGCGCAGTGACTGAGTGAGTGCGTGTGTCTTATTGTTTGTCATGAAAATAGGATTTCAGCAGATGGATGGAGAGATTCCAGAGGAGAAATACAATCTAATAGAAAGTATACACAGAAAGAATGGATTGTTATGGTTACCGGTTTCCTCTCTCCCACATGAAGGAGTAACGGAATCCATTGTTCTTGTGTGTGTGTGTGTGTGTGTGTGTGTGTGTGTGTGTGCGTGTGTGTGTGTGTGATAAGTGCTGGCATGTGTCCTAATATAATTTTAATTCTGGTGTGTGTGCTTGACGCTTGACTTGTGTGTGGGTGAAATGGGAAGAGAGCAGAAATTCCTGTGTTGACTACAAAAGGAAGGAAAAACCTGTGCGGTGAGAAGCAAAAGGAATTAACCTTAAATCTGATTTTTAAATTTTTTATTTGCAATCAAAGGCCCACATCACTACCTACACATGGATATGGAGGGATTATCTTGCAGATGCACAACTGATTGTTTGTATACCGCACTCTGTGTGCAAGATATTTAAACAGATCCCCTCTGTGTGTGTTTTTGATAAAGTGGCAGGAAGGGAATACAATAGAGTGTATTTCCCATATTATTGCTGCTCTCCTCCGTTATCCTCTGAGATGTTGAGTGATGCATAGAGGATGAGCCACATTTCCCCATGGGGATTATGAACAATTCATGTTATCTATATTCATATTATTTCATCTTTTCTTATTTTTATCTCACAAGTTCATGAATATGTATTATGTTTGGATAGGATGTTCTCTACATTTTCAGGGAGGGCAAACATGCTAATAAAAAGATCTATTCAGCTATCTATTAGGGGTGTGTATCTCTCCTTTTCAGACCGTTCAACACATATCTAGAGTAGATACAGACAACAATCCGAATTGTATTAACATGACACTGTAATTCAACGCTGATTTGTGAAGTTTTTTTTTTGATTCAAGATTTTTTTGTTGACGATAAACACGTATATATATATATACTCCAAATAAACTTATTCTTGTGCCACACAAACAGCAGTAAACGCAGTGAACAGTGGACAACTTGTTGGCCTGTGGAAGATATATCTTTAGGGCCCCTCACTCTACCCAACATGTGTTGCTAAAGAGAACATTTATTTCCCTTTGTTCACTGCTCCTCTCTTTAACATTACTGTCAGCACACATGTGCAGCCACAGGCATATTTTGTGATACCATTTTGAAAACTGCTTATGCAATGCTAAACATTGTACACAATAGTCCCGACATTTCTTTCGGTGTGGGAATTTTCCAGTGGATGGCTAGAAGCAGTATGTTTTTGGAGAACATAAGATATCTGCCATTAGCCAAATCACCGTTACTTGATGTTATAGTGTCAATGACTTCTTAGGAGGACAGACATTAAATATACATTTTAAAATGTTTAATTCAATTAAATACAGAATGGAGGCTATTAAAAGCATGTTAATGTTATGATATCATAATTAGTAATCCAATTAACCAACATGTGGCTCGGATCACACACACACACATACACACACACACACACACACACACACACACACACACACACACAGACAAATTAATGTATATGAATCCTGACATTCATCAGGCACATTTAATACAGAAGAAAAGCCTTTGCATATTAATGGAAACCCTCTCTTTATCTAATTCTCTCCTTCATTAGTTTAAGGCTGAATGATGGGAAGGAAGAGAAATTGATGCTTGTAATGGAGAAGGTTTTTTTTACCAACTTGACTGCTGCCTAATAAATTCCTCCTCACCTTTGTTCAATAGAAACTACAACTATGTGTTAAGTTTGCGGAGAGCTGGGCCGTGGGAGTTAAGGGAGTGGATGGTGCATGAAGAGAAACAACATCTATTTTCCAGATCTTGGACTGTGTCAACAGCATTACACTGCTTTCCAGTGTTGGAAATATCCACTCTGAATGTCCTATTTGTGTCAAATAAACCAACACACCTCTCTCTAATCTAGCTCCCTCTCTTTTCAATCTTGTTAATCTATCTAAAAAAAAAAAAAAAGAAAAACGTTCCTTAGCTGAGAGCATGTCTTTCATATGCTTGTGTCTGTTCCGTTCCTAGTGCTTATGCTTTATGGTCATGTATGACTAGAGGTAGTTGAAATGACCAGCAATGCCCAACATGCTCTCTCTTACTTTCACACTTTCAACTTTTTCCCTCCTCTTTACCCCTCATGGTTGCCTCTGTTTTGACTGCATGTCACAGTAAATACACTTTATATTATGCATAGGCATGCAGGATCTCTCAGTGCAGAGCTGATGCTGTCAAATATCATGCAGATGAAGTATTGTTGCCCCATGCTTGCTGACAACACCTATTTTCCGAATGTGTGTGTGCATGCGTGCGTGCATGTGTGTGTGTTGGGGGGGGGGGGGTCAGTAAAAGCCTCCCCCATCCTATCTTTTACACTCACTTCTCTTCGCTCCATCTCTCAACCATTCATGTGCTGTCAACAACTTTCATATCCATCATTGCCCAGTCCAGCTATCTCACTTCCTGGCACCTCTGCCCTTCTGCTATTGCCTTTGTTTTCTGCACACGAGAATATTCAAACCTAACCTGCTGGCCTGTAAAGGAAGACATGCCAAGTTCATTGAACTACCATGAACAACACTATATGACATTGCAATTAGCCCAAGGCAATATGGCTGAAATCCATACCACAAAATCACCGCAAATATGTTTTTGCTGATATCCCTACAATATGGCAAATGTAGGCAAGCTTAAATATAAAATACAGAAATTGATTACTCGGACAATAAATTGTATTCAATCGTTATCAATAAAATCAGATATAACACTTCACAAGCCTCACTAAGTCATTTAGAAAGTTTCATTTACTTAGAATCTTTAATTTGGACAATATACATTTTCTAAATGATATAATCACATCATTAGATTCCACTGAAAGTTAATACATGATAATATATAATATAAACTCCTGTACTAACTTGAATGGAAAATGGTCACGGCACATGCCATCCCATAAATCTATACAATATATGCATTTAATAAGTATGCCCCCTCTTAGTCGATTAGTTGACTAATCGGTCTTTTTGGTCTTAGTCAACTAAGACTTCTTTCGTTAGTCATTTTTTTATACATTTTACATGCCTAATGACTTATTTCCAAGAAACGTTCAAAGAAACTTTTTTGCACACATCATGATTCTTTGTGGAGAAACTTTACTTTTAGTTTTTATGTTGATACAGATGCTGCAAGTTAAAACCGTTTTTTGGGGGTTTACAGCTTTGACCCTATTGTTAAATAATGATGCCGCATCTTCCTCCAAATAGAGATCTGCATGCAATGTGTACCCTTCATCACCCCTGAGAGCTGCAGAAACACACACACACACACACAGCCAGGAGATACAGATGCATGGAAGGTAGGAAGTTGGAGGCCAACACAAAACAGAATGGTTGAAGTACAAAAATAATAATGAGGCTGTGTTAAGGACAGAGCAAGGTAGGTGGATTAAAGGGATAGCTTGCAAGAAAAAATGTGAACGATGAAGGACTGTGTAGAACACAGCTGAAAAAGCTTGCAAGTGGCTGGATAGGCACTGGCTATTATGCCAGATTTATTTTCATTCAGCAATCTTAATTGATTACAAAAAATATTTTAATATGGCATGTTGCCACTTACAGTTACAACCTTATACTGAGAAAAAAAGCCTGGTCCTGATGACCAGCATATAGTGTAATATTCAGTACAATACATAGCCTAACACACTTTGTTTATTTAAGACAAGTCATGTCGGGGAGAAAAGCAAGCAGTCACATTTATTGTGAGTTACATTCATTTATTGACAGAAATGACAGTCTAACATGACAAAAGTCTACATTCTATTTAGGCCAACATGAAATCATAATAGGATTTATGATGTACCACGCCTGGCATTTTCTTTGCAATTACCCAATCTCCAGATAACTAAATTGTGTCGAACATGGCTTAGTTCTGGTCCTGGTTTAATCAGTGTTACACACAGTTGCAAATATTTGGGCCTAATATACTGCAAGGCAAATAAAAAGGCAGGGTTGTATAGCACACTTCACTATGTACGGATAGATTTACCCATATGCGTCATACCACACCCAGTTAATAACAGCAGAGTATTCAAACCAGTAAGCACCAGAGTTTGACAGAGGCTCATCATAACAAGTTTTGGAGGTAACACTAATACTTTGTGTGTGGCACGGCAGCAGACACAACATAAACACACCACTCATAACGACTTACTGTGTGTAGGTCTACTTCGAAGTTCTGTGTCCATGTGCAGACATTCTTGTTATTGTCGTCTTTAACAAGTTCCTCTTTTGAGTGCATGGATGAAAACAGTCCTCTGCACTTGTTACAGTGACCGTCGACTGTTTCTGGAGGGAAAGTATCAGCTCAGCACTGATAGCAGAAAACAGTGTCGCTGACATACGTTTGCACACGTCATCTGAACCACCCCGTCCTGTCATACACAATATACAATGGCTAGCCATTTATTTTCCTCACAACTCACTAACTAGGTAGCTAGTGCTGGCTATGTGGGTCCGGAACTCCAGTAAGTTAGTAATTGTTAGCATCAAAGTTCATCGAAGTTACCTTCTGCTGCGGAAAATAGTTGTGTTCCCGAGCAACGCCATCTTGACATGCATGCACATATTCAATTCAGTTCAGTCATATGTTCCCAGTGTCCTATTTCCTTGATAAACTATCCTTGTGAGGGATATCTTCACAGTTCAGAGATGGACGTTTCAAATGCAGTTTGAATGGTAAAAGTACGTTCAGTCACTATTGACTTGAATCTGAATTTGATCTGAATTTGAGGGTGTAGGTTTCAAGGACTATAACATCAGTAAGTTGTAAACTGTAGGTAGAGGATTTAAACCTATTGACTCAGGGAAACGTATTGCTGACAACATAAAACCCTTTGAAAGGTCTTGTTAATAGGACCCTGGGAAGTTGGGAACACAGATAGCCTATGCTCCCATACAGAGAGTTCAGTCCAGCGGAAATATATGGGAACTTTCCAATACAGAGTAGAAAATAGCCTAGAGCAACATATAACTGCAGCCTTTAGCGTGCACTTCTCTTACACTTACCAGATCAGATATTGTTTATAGTGTCCCATCATAGTCATATTTTGATGATAGGGGCAAAAGATGATAGCTGACAGTTAATTAAAATGTTGGTTTGATAAAGAAGGCTCACTGATGGCTTTTACTGGGATCACAGCTGTGATTTTCTTTTCGCAAAATATACAATTGTCTGTACAGTTTACCCAGTATATGCAATAAAAGTCATCAGGCCTGTTGTAAACTGTGTCCCCGGGACGCATTGAACAAACACAGCTCACATGGTTGAGAAGTGATGATACAATTATATTTTTCTGTTCTCCTAACAATCCCGAAACCCATCGAAACAATCTGTTCTCACCAAATCTCTATTTGTATTTTCTTCCAAAAACAAGGGTTACCGGCTGCATGAGTGTTTCTATTCAAAAAGGTCAGACAATGGACATTTTCCACCATAGCCATTTTGACTTGTCATAGTAAAAATTGTTAACATTTATCTGATTGTTAACGTTGGAACATTGTGTTAGTGACAGTGTTGTTTATTTCAGACCTTCATTTGTTTACACTACATTCACACTACTCAGTCAAATTGCCAATTACCACATCCTGATGTCAGCATTCCAGCATAAGAGTACTGCTTAGTTTTTGCGACTTTAATTACTCTATTGTCTACAATGTGCACTGCACTTTCTAGGAACCTAGACCCACAGAGGACTGGATGTGTTTTGGGTGTTCAGTAATAAATTCGGCCCCCTAACAGGTTAATCCAAAATTAGTTGTTAGGCTGTAATAGTTGTAATTTCTTCTGTTTTCAGGTAAAATAATTCCCAGGTAACATTGGCTGCATTGTTAGTCTGTCTGAAAACAATGCAACATGTCACGATAAACCGAAATCATAGAATAATTAGCACATCCCCCTCTGTTTACATTAATATCTATGCTGTTTTTCCTTGCTTGGTCATTGTCAATTGATCTGAAACATAATCCAGTGTTTGGTATTTGACCTATGGCACGGATCAATAGCTTCTCCTGAGCTCTTCATTGTGGGCACACACACAAGAATAACACACATATACAGTACTTGACAATACAGAGAAGCCATAATGCATTACAGTAAGATTCAGTGTTGGAGCTTTGTGCACATCAAAGATAAAGAATGGACTTTGGGTAGCATATTAGATTGTATTGTATTTCAAGTCATAATTTGACCTACAGTATATCCAAATCTATTTGGATATCTATCTATGTGTGTGGACTTTAATGCCAACCAATAGATCCACTTGGATATATGGCTTAAATGTATTTGTGCGTGGCCTTCACTGGCTCAGGAGCCTCTAATCTGTCTTCATGAGTCTGAAACTCTTGACAAGGCCAAAAACACATTGCTCAAGGATATCTCAATGGTAATTTCATTGACCCTTTGCAATCCAGATTTTCCCACCTACTCAGTGAATTTGAACAAAACACTTCTCGTCTCCTGCAGCTGTCCGCTGGTATTATAACCTGATCCCATTCACTTACATGGTAAGAGCAGCAGCAACCTTCCTGTCAGAAGCTGGCTTTTTTGTCCTTCATGCTACTCGCTTTTCATTGCCCACTCGTATTGCCACTGCCTTTATGGGTGGAATCGTTATTTCATTTGAGTGTTACAGTTACACCTCCACTGTAGACTGCAGTCTCTTATTTAGAAAGCCATTGGCTGGGGATTGGAGCTGGTGACCTTCCAGTTACAGTATCGCGTCTCCAGCTGATGCTGCAATGTAGCTCTTATTCTGCTTTAGTTATTGGCTGTTTTACTGCACTCTGTTAATCCACCATTATATTCCCTCATAACATCTTACTCCAAAGAGGTAATAAACCCACCTTTTACTTGAGCTGTAACCACTGTGGTTTGTAGTAATATGTTGATTCATATCAGTTTAACCTGTCGTGACAGATTTCTCTCTCTGCAAAGGGTTTAGTGATCGTCAACTCCACATTAAAGTGGAGTTGATTCAAGTGTTAAACCTTGAACAAGTATGCAGATCCTTTACTTAAGTACAAGTGCCAATACTTATTGGTTTGTTAATACTGCGTAGTTGTCCACCACCCGGCCCCTGCAGCTCTACATGTCCAAGTGGCAAGATACTGAACCCCAAATTGCTTCCAATGGCATGGCCAACGGGGAGGGTGGGTGCGAGTGTGTGTCAATATTTATCACTCCTGACGAGCATATGGCACCTAACTCTGTGCTGACATGTGTTGTAAAGCGCTTTGAGTGGTTGCAAAGATTGGAAAAGCACTATATAAATGCAGTCCATTTACCATTTACGGATACATCCATGTGTGAGTAGAATTGTAGGGTTGTAGCTGGTCGAGATGGAGCTATAACTACTTTATATATAGGACCTATAGTATATAGTCTAATAGTATATAGTTTAAGAACCACCTATATTATAGGTGGTTCTTAAACTATGAGGCGTTGTGAGATGATTACTGAGGTAGAAACAAAGAAAAGAAATCTGCAACACAAATCATTATCCATGTTTTGGTATTTTCTCCAATCTTTGCAAAAGTGCAATATTTCTGTCTGAAAGGGAGTAGAAATATTAAAAAATTAGTCGCTCCAAATTGTACTTCAGCAAATGTACTTTGTTACTTCCCACCACTGCCTTGTATGAACTGATACTACACTATTGTTTTTAGAGTCTTTTAGCCTTTAATTGTTAGAACAGTCATAGAGAGAAAGGGGGGAGGGAGAGAGAGAGAGAGAGGGAGAGAGAGAGGGAGAGAGAGGGAGGGTGACACGCAAGCAAATTCAAACCCGCTGCAGTTAGGACAGTACAGTTACTCTGTAGCCTTTGTACATGGGTCGCCCACTACATTGTTTTATACTTGTACAACAGTCTCACTTGTTTTAACAGTTGCTTTACTATGTTTTCTCCAATTGTCTATTTCTCCAGCCATATGTGTTGTTTTGAAGTTACTAGATGCTGATAAGCTGCCGACCTGGCGCTCCTGGCTCTGCTTCATTTGTTTCTCTTTTTTTCCCCTCATTTTCTCTCTCCTCCCTTCGCCGGTGAATTATTTGTTTTTCTGTAAGAGATGAGGGCATGAGGAAGGCATCTTCACAGGTGGCTGCTGTGGTAACAGAAGGTGGGGATCAGATTTCACTCTCTGTGTGTTTGCACGTGTGTAGAAAGTTATTTCTCAGTGTGTGATAAGAGAATATGGAAGATCTAAGTCTGTGCCCAGGGTGGAGTTTATCGCGGCCCCTATATCTACCTAATACACAGGATATATTCATAGTGCATAACAGATCCTGCAAGACTCCACTCCTCGCCTGGTCAATTCTTTCTTCTTCTACTTCTTCTTCTTCTTCTCTCTCTGTAGTAAAGTTGTGGTTCTTGGTGTTTTATACTACACATTTTCTCACAAAAGAAATGATGTGTTTCAAGTTCCCCTGAGGCCTAGCTGTGTGATAATTTCAAAATAATCTCAGTTGAGCTTTCTCCTATTCATGCATGTTTTCTATACCGACAGCAGAAGCATGATTCAAGTTCTGCTCAAACTGAGTAACCCATGAAACCTCTCCACCGCCCTTGGAAAGGTTGTGATGCTGTTTGTGTGACTGACATCTAATGTATAAACCTGCCTGACCCCTGCTGTGGAGCTCAAAGGGAGACAGTTAACAGGCTGTGTTTTCTCTCTGAGTTGTATCCTTCTATCTGTGTGCCTGAAGGTTTTTCAACTACAGCTTTCTGACTCCTTGCCCAACAAAAGGACCTCTGGCACTGGCAGCCATGCCGTGCCTGTCCAAAACAATCTGGGTCACAACCAGAAACAGATAAGAGGGGTGCTCTGAGACTCATCCTGAGCCATGATGCAAAGTGTACTTAGAGTTGAGGGAGGCGATTGAGAGACGGGGCAGTAAGAGTAATATAAAGTCAGAGGATACAAAAGTGCAGAGAATAAACTACAGATGTACTTCAGCATTTTAAAGCTGAAGGGGAAGTGCAAAGAGAGATGAGAGAGGAAGCTTGCAGTTGGAACAATTTTGGGTTGTGGGAGTATAAAGAAATGACAGGCTGGATGATCAGACTCTTGAAAGAATCTAGAACAAGCTAGAGGTTTGGGATGTGGGAGAAAAACTCAAGTGAGTGAGGGAATTGTTGTAGAAGAAAAGTGAGGAAATATACCAATAACACTCAAATGTGCCAAAAAAAAAAGGAAAGTAAAGAAGAAAGAAAAAGAAAGTCGGAAAGACGTTTAAAAAAAAAAGACCTGTAGAGTATCGCCATTGTCATGTGTTTCGAATGTGTTGCTCCATAACGTGCTGAGTCATTTCTAGCTGCATTGGGACCAAGCTTAAACCAAGAGTGTTCATGAAAAGTTGACTTTTTGAAAATACATTGTTGTCACAGACCAGCCATAATATGCAACAAGGCAGTGCTTCATAATAAGATCACTTTCATTTACGTTACCCTTGAGGCTGTCTGTTTTAGCCTCTATTTTATTTCCATTCTACACAAATGACATTAGAATGCAGAAGAACTCAGAAGAGCTATTTCAGAAACGCTGATTATACGTCTCCCGTGACTTATTTTCTGATGACACAGATTTAAAGGAACAATCCACCGGCACCACCAGGAAAGTTAAAGATACATTAGACTGCAATCTGATATCTTTACCGAATCTTTGATAGGTCTTTTAATACTCGTACAGTACGTTCACTGAGAGCCAACCAAAGGCTGTCTCTAATTCAAAAAATGTAAATGTTTGGGGGATGCATTCAAGAGATTTGAAAGCCTGCCAAGGACACCTGACACATCTCTTTAACTACTGTAATGCACAATATGTCAAAGAAATTAATTTGATTACTCTTCTAGCCCTTCTTTCAATTTCTCTCTCCTTATTTAAATAGATCTGATCCTGAACCTTCTGGAGAGACAGCAGAGGACACAGGCAGGAATCAACAACATAGACCATCGCCTTCATCCTGAGTTTGAATAGTTTCCTCTCTGGCTGTTGCTGAAAAATGCAAATAAACCGACAAAACAACCTGTTTACCTGGTGCAACAGACCTCTTCAAAGAAGCTAAGTGAAGTCTTAATGTGCAACAACCGTCTATGTAATATTTGATGTACTGTACTTGAGATGAGAATTTCCACACGGATCAATCTTCTATTCCCCGCTCTTTCTCCTAAATAACTTACATCCTGACCGTTGTTGCCTCTTTTATAGTTTAAGAGCCATTTTTACTTTTGTAGACAGATACACCAACGTATTAGTCTTTTATTTCACTTGTCTTGCCTAAGTGATTGGTGTGTCAGGCTACACTTGAACTTTGACAAACTGCCAGTTGAATGTTAAACGCCTCCTTGTGGAATATTAATACATTTCCGATCAGGCATGCTAAGAATTCGTCTTTCAGATTGACTGTCTTGGTATGAGGCGGAGGGCGCTCTTTCGGGATTATTTTGACCTGCACAAAAGAAAATGAAGGGAAGACATGTGGAGATAGATTGATAGACAGAGAAGGGAGAAAAGTCTTCTTAATTGGCAGTCAGTCCCTGTCAGTGTCAAATGTTTGAAGGAATGAATGATTTGTTGAGCAGTGAAAGAGACTGATTTAGACTGACAGTATCTGAAAATATGACACAGGTTTAAACGAGTTGAGGGAGCTGTTTTCATGCATTCATTTGATCATATGAAACCAGCTCTCCGCGGGGATAATGTGTGCACACTGCCTGCTTATACATCGTCAACATTCCGCCTTTCCCTTCGCGGGCTACACACACTACATGCCACACGAGATGATTACACACAAAAGGTAACAATGAAACCTGTCGGCAAAGTTCAGAAATAATCAAACGTAAGGGATCACTGGGTTTTACAGTTGTTCTCTGCAGATCCAGAGCGTAATTAGCTTTCTTGGCTTCAACTTGCCTTTGAGAAAGCCTCGATACGGGTTATCTATTTCCTCCCACTCTGAGGCCACCACTGTGCTCAGTTATGGAATTTCCTCTCTGTCGCTGTGGGTAGAGAAAGTGCTGTATTTTATCAAGCTGGGAAGCTGGGAAGATGGGAAGCTGTGATGACGGAGGGTGTGTTCACACCTTTAATTTGGATAACCCCCCCAAACCAGAAAATGACACTCTTCTCCTCGGTTCACACTAAAAAAAAAACAACAGCAACCGAGTTGAAACATTGACCCATCGCCTCTAACTCGTTCCTGTCTGGAACATTTCAGTGACATACCATCATTCCTGAGCAGCACCAAATCCAAATAAACTGTATTGTTGAGATTTGCAGAAAAA
Organism: Bovichtus variegatus; assembly: GCA_943593645.1. NCBI lineage: Eukaryota > Metazoa > Chordata > Actinopteri > Perciformes > Bovichtidae > Bovichtus > Bovichtus variegatus. The sequence continues at coordinate 7,177,210 of CALSCE010009297.1, forward strand.
CATAACTATGCTCAAGGTGTGTTTTGTTTTTTTGCATTGTGGTCTGACACGCACAGAAATAGAGTACTACTTAAAATTGCTAGTCTAAATCAAAGCTAAACCAGTTAATGCATACATAAATAACAAACAAACACCACTAGGAAAGTGTCCCTTAACATTATGGAATACATGGTTGTCAACATATGTCAACTTTAGCTTCTAATATCATATAACTCTAAACCAGACTATTTACACAACATAAAGAAAGTGCACTGTTCTGACAAAATATGGTGAAGAAACTGTGGGGCAAATAAAGAGGCAAATCACCACTACATTGTTTAGGGTCTCCCCAAAGATCCAAATGTTTAGGGAAAATATTTGGAGAATCATGCATCAGATTCTTGGGCTGAAGATCCCATTGGCATTCATAACACTGTATTTGGGTGATCTGCTAGAAGGAATAACAGGACATGACAGATACCTCCAGAAAATATTTATAGTAGCAGCAAAAAAAGCAATCCCTCGTAAATGGTTTCAGGCTGATCCACCTACAGTAGATAACTGGCTTGGAATCATAAAAGACATTCATGAGATGGAAAGACTGACTTTCCCACTAAGATTGAGAAATGATTTATACAATGCAAAATAGATAACGTATTTGTTGGAATAAGGTACGTGCTTGGGAAATGATATGCAAGTTCCCCTGCCCATAATAAATAATAGAATACAGGATGTATGTTTTCATGTATGATCTCCTGATTTTGTACGTCTTTTTATTTGATATTTATTCATTTTGATTGTTTTTGTCACCCTTATTTCATCTACTTATCTTTGTTTTTTTCATTTTTTATTAAACGTTTTGTCTAATTGTACTTGTGTTGTATTATTGTCGTTGAGAATTTCCAATAACTTAAAAAAAGAAAAGCACACTGTAGTTCAATTAAGATGATGAAACAGGGCAAATATGAAAATGTCCTTAAGCACAGAATTAGCTCAGATTTGCTTCTTTTTCTTTTTTTCTATTTCCCCCCCTTTGTTGTTTTGTTGTCTGTGAAGCACAGACCAGTTACAGAAATGACACAGGTTATAATAGCACGACCACTCAAGAGTACACACATTGCATATCTCATGAAGTAAAATCAAAAAATCATAAATAACAGACATGAACTTCCTAAAGGGGAGGAAATACCTCTCAAAGTTGTCTATATGTGAACAAGGTGAAGAGGGGGCTGCTCTGCTTCATTGCAGATAATGCCTCTGACATGGTGTCCGACGTCCCTCCACAGGGGACAGTTGTTTGTCCTCCTGAGAACGGCTCTCCTAACTGCCCGGGTCAACAAACCTTGGTGACCTTGCATGTTGCCTCTTCACTGCTACCCTGGAGGGAGGCCCAGCAGTGTTCGGTGCTATGCTGCATTGCAGTGCATCTCTCTTTCTGTTGTGTCCCCTCGAACAGTGGGCTGCTGTAAAAAAGATAACCTCTCCGTGTCATTGCTAGTTTATGACACGTTACTATTTTCTCCTGTTCTAGAGTATCTTTAGACGCTGAACACAAAACTGGCGGCGGAGTCGGCGTTGTTAGATGCTATGCTATTGAAAAACTCTTTTTCAAAAATCTTTACCTATTCACTTTTCTGTCCTTGGCCGTAACCTCACTGTCTTCCTCTCTGTCTGTGTCTCGTCTGCCTCGACGGAGGAGTCGATGATGTCATACTGGAGGACAATTCAGGAAACTATTTCTTAGCTAAAACTTTTTACTTCTTTTTTACAGCCTTTTGCTTTTCTCTCTCCTGGTTTGTGTCAAATTATGTCTGTGTTCTACCATCAGAGATTTAATGTGTCACGTTGTGTGCTACATTACTGGGATCCCCCAGAGGTCTACAATATCTTAAGGTCATGTTGTGATTTACTGGATGATTGTTCATTGTTTACCTAATGATCTTTGATTAGAAACAAACATATTCTTGAGATGCCTTTGCTGTATGGATAGTAATCACAGTTTTCCCGTCGAGACATTTTGATGTGGTCCTCTATTATAGGGCATCACTGTTCTTTCACCTACTTTTAAGAGGAAAATCAGTTACTTGTTTTCTGATTTTAGGGCCTGCAGCTCCATGGAAAGCGCTCCTCTCTGCCTGCAGTCCTCCATTAAATCTCCCAGGCCTGCTGCAAAATCCTAAGTTGTATATTTTAAAGAAATAGTTTTTTTTCATTGTGGGAAATATGCTTTTTTCCTTTCTTGCCAAGAGTTAGATGAGAAGATCAATACCATTCTCATGCTTGCATGGTAAATATGGAGCTACCCCCAGCATCCAGTTAGCTTAGCTTAGCTTAGTTTAGCACAAAGACTGGAAACAGTGGAAAACAGCTAACACGGCTCTGTCCAAAGGTTAAATAAAGTCCACCTATCAGCACCTCTAAAGCTCACCGATTAACAAGTCATATTTGTTTAGTTTTTTAACCAAAATGAACAGTTTTCAGTTTACAGGTAGAGGTTGGATGATTTGTTTTAACTTCAGAGCACGACTGTTCTTACTCCTAATTTTAAGACAAAGGCCAGACGAAACCCAGTGTCTGATTTGTTAGATGACTATTTCTCTGTCTCAATGTGGTGAGGAGCTCCTCACAGCCCTGCTGCACAATCCTAAATTTGTATATTTTTATAGCACCAACAAATGCACCAAAACACGAACGCTGCTATATGTTCATGTGATGAGCATACAAATCCCATGACTTCACTATCTAATTCCGGCCTTCACAGCTGCCTGGAGAATACAGCACATGTGCTCTAAATAAAGATACTTCTGTAGTTGGAGGCCAAACGAAGCTCAGTTATGTGGAATTGAAATGTCACTGAGTCAACTTCTAACAATAGTTATATTATATTTAAAACAATTTGTACTCTTATCTATAATTGTCTGTTGTGGTGTCACATTCTCCAAAGATGTCTCAGTGGAGAGAAAACTAGTTGAGATACTTTGTAAGTATAAATGCGTCCCCTTTTAATCAATTTAGGGCATGTTCATATAGTTTTCATTTCTATTTTATTTTGTCCCTTCTCATTGTTGAGGCTAAAACTTCTTTTTCAGCTCAACAAAGAAATGCTGTGATCATTTAGAACTTTTCCAAACCTTGACACACCATCTTTTTGAACAGATATCAAGGGAAATGACAAAAAAGGCAGCCATCTCTTTGCTTTGAAACAGATGACATATAAATGCAGTAGTGCCCGAATGACGGAGGAAAACATCAAAGCCGATTGGTGGGTTGTTTCTAAAAGAGTCAGATGTGTTTAATGTGTTTACATGCTGAATTTTATCCCATTATTATTTGGATGCCAGATTAGTCCTGTTTTTAGATCGGGCAAGTCAACAACACATTCTGTTTACTGTCACTGAAGTCCTTGATGAGGAACTGATTAGGATACGTACACGGTGTATAAAAACATCTATCGGGATGCTGAGACATTTATACTCTTTATCCCATTTGCTGGTGGGTTTCATGCTCTATGAGTTTTCTCTTTTCATCCTATGTGGAACGTCAGATGTATGATTGGATTTACAAATGCCCCCAAGAGCACCCAGCAGAAGTGTGCATTGTTGTGTGATGCATATGCTACATTTTTGAAACATTTTGTAACTTGCACAGTGGGACAGCCCCGGCAGATATCATCTAGGAGGCTGATATGCTTTATGAACAAGGTCCATTTCTCAGGCAGACTGACGGAGCTTTTCTCCGCAGTCGCTCAAGTGGAACTGAAGTTCTCATGCACAAGTTAAGTTACAGACACATAGCTCATTAAGAAACAGTCTATCACACCCCACTGCTCACTTTCAAACATCACCCGCACACTTTCCCATCTCGCTTATCTCCCACGCACGCACGCACACACACGGACACACACACATGCACACACACTTTAATTTAGTTTCATCAGCCTTGTTGTTCCTTCTCTCCTCTCTCCTTCTTGTCTTTTTACCATCTGCATTTGAATGTGGGGCATGTACGACAGTGAATCGGTGAATTAACCGCTGGGACCCCCCCCCCCCCCCTCCTTCTATTCCCCCACCCTCTCCCCTCACAGAGTGGTGTGTCTTTGCTGCTGCAACAACACAATGACAATGAACAATGGTCAAAAATGTTGAACATTTCAAAAGGATAAAAATATCCCAAAGTTACATCCGACACCCAGGTATTCAATATATATATTTGTCAATAACATCATTATTTTTAAGTACTTTAGGTGAAACAAAATCTGAGAAATTGTCAACTATACTGTAAACATTATATTGTCAAGCTTTATGTTTCAAGTGTTTGAATAATCTATTAATTTTTTTTAATCTTTAACCAATGTTTTGAAAGAGACCAAAGGATATGTTATGACATCTCACCAGCCCCTTAGAGAAAATGCATTAGTGTTGTCCACATTGTAGAGACTCTCTGCAGCTAAAAGGCCACAATGTGAAAGGAGATTTGTAAACACTTGACACTAGCTGAAGGACAAATGCTCCATCTCATTTCCAAGTGTCCCAACTTTAACCAGATTAGAGAGAGAGTTACCATTTAACATGGGCTACATAACTATTAACATATACTGTATATAAATGTCTTGTAAGAGCCTCTAAATGTCAAAAGCAAGTGTCTCATAATCATTCACCTCGTAAGCTGTTTATTAGACTTTCCAATTCCACCAATCACACAGTGCTTGACAGTATAAGATGGCACAGTGAGAGACATGTTTTTAAAGAGGAGAGTCATTTGCAGCTTATATTATGCAGACCTTCACTTCTTTCCATTGGCTTTATGATGTTGATGTCACTGTTGTATATTACCAAGACATAAATGGAGTGTTTTTGTTATCAATAAAGATGTATGACAATAAGAACAAGCTGTTAAATGCAATATCACAAGATTGCTGGACCTTAAATCCCCATAAGGGGTTATGGGCTGCCAGAATCTTTACCACATGTCATGACTGACTTCCCTTATTGATCTAGTTAGCGAAAGTCCAACTAATTTTAATACTTTTTAACAAGAAAATAAAAAAGTTCTTCCTTAAATTGTAGCATAAGTAAAAAAAAAAACACATCTCTTGTTTCAGATGCAGATAAAAATACAATCGAAACTCAATGTAGAACTTCACTGTAAGCAACTTTCCTTTTAAAACACAACAAAAACAAAAGGCGGCATTTCTTGGATTCCAGTCTTCTCCAGCTTTAAAATGCAAATGTTTTGCTTTTTTCTCTTTGGATCATTTAAATGTGTAAGCCACCACCATGGCTGTGTTGATCTCATACATGCTTATGCATATGCAGTCATGGTTAGATACACTAAGTGTTTTGTTTAGTGGCTTTCAAACACTTGATCTCATCCTGTCACACACTGTATCTGTCACTAAAGACTGAATAGAAGAGATAGACTACTGCAGATCAGGAAGAAATATAATAAACTGAGAACTAACTATCATTTATTATTATGATACATGAAAACAGGCTGTGAAACAGAATGTTAATGATTAGTTCCTCATTATATGTGAATCTGCATACTGACCTAATGCATCGGTTACGTTAAATGAAACATCAACTTTTATATTATGTACATATTAGTTACTGTTTTTATACTCAAAGCTGTAGTCCTATTAAAATCTAGGGAACAAAATAATACAGTCTCTGATGTGTTAGTTGCTTTTCAATTTAACAGCTGGAATTAAAAACTTTCAGCACCATGAACAGCTCCTCCACCGCTAACAGCTTCATTAAAACTCACTGGCCTGCTGGAACAATCCTGCTTTGTGTATTTTGAAGACACCAACAGAGACCAAAACACTAGCAAGATGTGTTCATGTGATGAGCATCACCCATCCAACTAATGCTTAAAACTTCACCTAATGTAGACAAACATTAAACAAGTACAATATTTCATAAGTAAAGGTTTAGGAGTTCACAATTTCACACTGCAGCAAACACAATTGGAAAGTAGAGTGTATAACTTCTTTGTCTTTAACCTGTTTCATTTTTGATGGGCTCTGATTCTGCAGCAAGAACAGGAAATAAAAAGAAAAATTGCAGTAGGCCTATATATATATAAGGTGTAGTTTCCCTGGAGGAAAAAAGTTCAGGGCTGTTTGAGTGCTGAACTGTGGGTGACAAAACAATCCACACCCTTTAAAATATAGATATAAAAATATAATAAAGTGTTCCCGAATTGATTAATACTGGTAATACTTTCAGTACCAAACTCCTGGCTTCCCTTGTGCCAAAACAAGTATATAAAGCAGACTTGAACTGAACCACACATAAAGGAGAGTGATGCCACCAGACAGTACTCACCACAGACCCCAACACTAGCGGCAAAGCTTTAGTGAACATCTTCTCGCCGAACTCACACATCCAGACACACGTTATGTAAAGAGCGATAGAAAAAAAGTGTGAGTAGTACAAACAGTGTAAGCAGAGTTACAGAGTAAACATTTAAACAAATACCGGTATACCCCCCACCCCCCTCCCCCTAGTTACGTGGCCCATTTGTTTTCATTGAAAAAAGGGCGTTTCACGTGGCCTGCCTCTGTCCATGGTGCTAAAAAGCGCGCACCATTCAGCTGTGGGAAGTAAAAACTGGAGAGGTTTCAAGACCCAAGGCAGAGCTGATTTAATTCTTTATGTATCTTAATTGTGTTTACTACAGTGGACACGAGCTTGGATTCCACAACAGAGGAGCGTGACTAAAATGAAATGTGTGTTTGTACACCCGGGAACAGCGCAGTGACACGGCTCCCAAATCCTGCTCGTGTGTGAACATAAAAACCCCCCTGCTGAAAATCAATGACACGGTGTGTGCGTATTGGACAGAGAGAGAGAGAGAGAGAGAGAGAGGAGGCGGTGTCTGATGACAGAGGAGGAGGAGAAAGCTCCCGGTACGATCGTCCTCGCAGCTCCCTTTTTGCCGTCAATCCTACAAGCAGTGTCGGGTGCCACCGGAGTGCCCGGGGCCGTGGACTTATTTTTCTCCGGGAATCGGACAAATTGGACACCAACGAACTATCCCAGGTAGGTGAAGCGCCGATACTGGCCGTCGGTTGGCTTTTTTTTTTTTTTTTTTTTTTTTTTTTTTTTTTAATAAAAGAAACATAAACTGGTAATGAAAGTGAGTAGTAGTCGACTTTGATTGTGCTGCTGCTGCTGGATGGAGGGGAAAGCAGATGAGCGCCCAGACAAAGCTCCGTGGGGGCGGCAATAGTGTTGACGCCGCTAATTGCTTTTTAAATTGGCGGAGGGGAAGCTCGCGAGCTAATCGTTTCGCGGTGCTCCATCTGCCGCGGTGACAACTCTCCAATGTTTATAATCCGATTAAAAGAAAGGGCCAGCAGATTGATAAAAAAAAATAAATAAAGAAAGAAAGCACTCAACGGTCACAAACCGAGGTTCGGTTCGCTGCTTTTTGTACATTCCATTGTGACATTCTGACCCACTATGCGTCACAATACGAGAGTTCTGTGTTGTGTAAAGTGCTTCATCTCACTTCATCGTGCTCTTGTAACTCTTTGCTGTATCCTGCTCTTCCTCGGAATCTGTTTTCGCACTCTGAATGACTCTATCCGTCTTATGTTCCTCTGTTTTCTCTCTCTCTCTCTCTCTCTCTCTCTCTCTCTCTCTCTCCACTCTCTGTCTTTGCTTTCAGAAGATGTTCTTCTTTCTGCTACCTGTCGTGGCTCTCTTGCTGAGCAGAGAAACGGCGGGCTCTGGTAACAATAACGACAAATGGCTGAGCACCGTGGCTCAGTACAACAAGGACAGATCCTGGAACAGATTCAGAGACGTGAGTTTGAACTGAGATACACCACATCTAGGCAAAAGGGGCTCCTTTAGCTATTTTATTGTGTGTGTGTGTGTGTGTGTGTGTGTGCGTGTGTGTCCGAGAGAGAGAGAGAGAGAGAGGAGAGAGAGAGAGACAGAGAGAGAGATAGAGAGAGCACTACGCCCTTGATACACCCTGTGAGTACTTGAGCACTTGCCAGCAGGCATAATCCACCTTGTAGAAACTCAGCAGGTTCAGATCCTGGTTGAAAGAGAGGCACACTCACACAGAGAACATCAGCCTTCTTCATATGATGAAAACAAACTTTAGAGCTTTCCATTTGACTGACTGAATGATTTGCCCAACCGCATTGACTGTTTTTACTTTCCAGTGTTGACATTAAGAAATGTCATAAAGTCAATCCGTTTTCAAGCAGTCGTACCGTAACAGTGGGCTTTTATAACTGATAATTGATTATCTAGTATTTCAGGCAGAATCAGAAGATGGGAGTTTGTGCTGTGCAGCTATTAGTTCAGTGGCATTTCATACAGAGCAACTTCTGCAGTAATAGTTGAGGTTTGGTATGTCTGCCTTTCCTCTATGATTTCTCAGAGAACATACAGCAAATGTAAAAGTGTATAGTTTGCACAGGAGTCAGGAGCTCGTGCACCCATGTGTAGAGGTCTGAGTGTAGTTCAGTTCATTTGACCGTGGGCCAACTCACTCGATGTGTTCTCAAGTCAATACGGACGCATATTTATGCATAAACATTTGTCTTACTCTTGTATGAACTGCCATGATTGTCTGAGATTTGGATCAAGGTTTGAAACCTTGGTTGCTATGGTTAAAACATCAATGAAATGCTCCAAAGAATGGCCTTAAAGCCTATACCGAGGAGCTCAGTGAATACAGTAGGCGCATGAACATAATGACTTCAGTTACTAGGTCCGTCCTCCACTGAAGAAATCCTTAGTTGACTAACACTTTAGTCAGCTAGTTGATTAGTTGATTAAATCGACAGATTTGTAAAACTGAGTTCTCCAAAACGAATCAAGCAAAAATCACCACACTAAATCTAGTGTCAGCGTCTGAAAAAAACATAAAAATAAATCTTAGTCAACTAAGACCAAAACGACCAATTAGTCGGCTAGTTGTATCAGTTGCTCTTGGTATTGGGATAGACTTAGGACAAGCTTGTGTGTTGACTTCCACAACCTTACTCTAAGCTCTGGCCTCACACGGAGAATGGAAACAATGCCAAAGTAGCACTCTGCAGTTTAACCAGTTGTCATCAGACTGACGGTGACAGTAGTGTAACCGCTGGCTTTCTATTTTGATACCTTACTGTAACGTGACAATGTCCTTTGCTGCCTGCTAACATCTCCTCCAGAGATATCTGTCGACAGTGGGCTTACTCTTGCCTTATTAGAGCTGGCCTTCCCCATACAGTACTGGATCAGCAGTGTGAGAGCCAGTATTAGTCATGACTGTATACACTCAGCCTGCGCTCTACTACCTGCAGTGTGTGTGTGTGTGTGTGTGTGTGTGTGCGCGTGTGCATGTGCGTGAGCATGCTGCACGCTCTTTATTTCTCTCTGCGGTCTCCTGTGCAAGTGAAAGTCATTAACAGGAAACTGTAGTGGAGGGCGGAGGACAGGAGCGGAGAGGGGGGACGGAAAGGAGGGGAGAAGAGGAACAATGGATGGAGGGAAAGGCTGTGACATTTATGTTTAATATTTCAAGCAATGCTACCAACCGGCTGTTGTGTTTGTGTGTGTTTCTGTGTGTATTGTCTGGCCTATCACATAGGGAAACCTGCTGGTCGCAATTTGTCTCCTGCAACATTGGCCGTCTTCTTTCCCCACTGTGTCTTCTTTCCTCCTCCATTCCGTCTTTCTCATTTATCTCCTCCTCTCTCTGGTACCAAGCCCTTGAATTTCACCGACAGCAAGACCTTAGATGAGGAGAATGCGTTTCCATCGGAGTCAATATGAAACTGCAAAACAGCCATTCTTGCAAACATCTAAATTAGATGATTGTAGATGTGATCGTGATGTGTTCAAAGGCCCCTTTTACACCGTGCAATTTTTCCCAGATGAAAGTTGACAATTGGGAAAAATGTGTGGTGAAATCACTGGTCGTCAATCAAGGTCTTAAATCGTGCCGTGTGACACGTCCGTGGCAGCTTATTTAGAGTTGTGGTGACCAAAACAAGGCTGCTTTAAAATATTGAAAAACTAGCACCAAAATCCAACAATGTGACTGATGCACCGACCCACGTTTACGAAGAATACGACTTGAAATGACAGAATATGTGAGTGATGAGCTAGCATAATATTTACTTTTGCCTTAAGAACATATTTTTGTCCTACGCCTTTAACGGTGAGATTTATGAGAACTTTAGTTAAAATATGTGTATATATATGTGTATATATATATATATGAAAAATAATACCTGACACATTTTTCCGAAATTCTTTTTTATTCAAGAATCAAGTGAGCTCCATTATTAAAACTATAAAACTATGTTGATTCGTTGTAATAATTGGCAACCAGAACATGTAAAGCAAAAGTAATAACAATCTTTCAAGTCTCTCTGTCACTCAATCCCACCCCCCTCCTCTTAATTCTCATCGAGTCATGAACTCCACATTTTTTTTTACCCACTCTTCTCTCTTTCCCTCATCTTCTTCCTCTTTCTCTGGAGCTGTGAATGACCCTGTGCTTCCTCAACCATGGCCCTCTCTATCTCCCCCTCCTTCTCCCTCTGCCCTCATGACTCCTCCTCTCTGCTGCTCTCCCCTGCCTGCCATGTTTCACTCTGCATCCCTGATGGGCCACTTGCTCCCTCCTGCATAATGTATGAGCGTCCATTTGTTAGCGGGGGAGCTGGTGCAATAAACAGTCAAAGTTCAGGTGGCTTATCTTGAAAACATAAGGAATATAGGATCTGATTCATTCTATTGCCTCAGCACGTCCCTATCAACTCCATTGTTGGAAGATATATGGAATGCAGACAGAGGCAGTTTTGTTCTAGTTCACTTCTAATGAGGAAGGACATACTGTATATTTAAAAAAAAAAAAGAAGTAAATGTCCCTCATTAGCATAACATTTCAATCAGTTCAAAAACCTTTTTTCTTCAATGAAAACAAAGCCATTGTCTCTGTTACTTGCTTGTATGCTTGATGCAGACATGCATTTCAGCTGGTTTGCAGAAACAAAAGGACACATTTGGGGAATAAATGACACGATGTTTTGGTTTCAGACTGAAGTTTGTCGACAGCCTTGCTGGCTGAGCTCGTCTCATTCTTCACACACCCGCCACCATCGTGTAACTGTCTGATTAGTTGAGATGTCTTGTGAAGATGTCTCTTATTTTATTTTGTAGAGCAGTGCCTTTGTTTCCAGTATGCTTATGCAGATGGTTTGGAGCTTGTTTATTAGCCTGTTAGAAGATCTAAATGTTTCTGACCAATTAAATAGTTTCTTAATCCTTAAATTAGCATGGCCACCTTTGCTGCTCTTTTGCCAAATCACTTGTTGTTATTTATGCCAACAGTATTTTCCTTTTCGTTAGGTTAATCACTCCTTTAATTTCCATGAGATTTTATGCAAATGAAGTATAGCTGGAGTGAATATACACACATTTGTATGCAGCGCTGAGTTTGACTGTGTTTCTGTTTCAAGCATACGTAGTATACAGTATATCTAGGCACTGACTGAAAGAGGGGATGTTTATTGTCAGCCTGCAGCTGGCTCTTTATGTTGGCTACATGAAAGTATTCTTCTCAGGACAAAAGAGCATATTGGGGGGTCCTGCTGGAATAGTGGCAGAAGCAACAGCAGTAAAAACCAAATATCTTATCAACCAATATAAAGCTGGTAGCACCAGCATGCAGGGTTGAGACTCTGGCGCATGAAAGTGTTTAACTACAGTGATTTCCACACCGCCTCTTTATAATGCTGGTAACGCATTTGTGCTCTCTAGCTCTCCTCTGACAGATTTACAGTCAATATATGTGTAAGATGAGTCAACCTGAGGATGCTTTTCATGAAGTGTTCCTAAAGCAATATAGACAATTTTAGTTAATAATTATAGTCCTTCACTATCTCTAAATGATGTGCCTAATAACTTTACCTCGTTCATCCTTTGCGTCAAAATCGCTGATCTCAATTTGATGTGGTCTCTGCAGTGAAAATACGGATCATTTAGAACTAAACTATTTATAGCTTAGAGAAAGGTTGGAGAACAGCATTTTAAAAATCTCCCGGTATAATTGCTTTTTATACAGTAGTGAAGTCTATCAGATAATACTGCACATATTACGGTGTGTGTTTTTTGCTGAGCTGGCCGGTTTGAGCCAGTTCTGCTATTCTGGCCTGAGCGAGCTTATTATTGGTGGAGTTATGGAGGAAATGATTGGGTAGTTTGTATTGAGGTAAAGGTGCAGTAAGCATTAGTGCCTGTGACTCGGTGTATAACGCGAGCATAAGTTTGATCTACGTTGAGAATCTGTGTAGAGATCAGGACCTGCTGATGTCATGAGTCTGATAAAATATCTGAGATCTCGAGCAAGTGACACTGACCCACACACTTATGACCCTTTACCGATGGACACAAAACCCATTAACATCAGTTTTTTTTTGTCTCGAGCGGGAAAGGTTACAATCGACATTCATTCAGGGGATAAACGAGAGTTTGAAAGAGAGTCTGAAGAAGTGACATAAATAAAAGAGAAGTTATCACCATAACATTTAGCTGCTTTCTGCTGTTCACCAACCCTGCTTCCGGTGCTTGTCTGTGACGTCTGTCTAAAAAAAAAAAAAAAAAAAAAAAGAAAACCTGCATATACTTGCAAATTTTGGTGGAAAAAGGGTATTACTTGACTCATCATGTCTCGTTTTGGGTTGGGTATTGAACCCCCAAAATGTGTCTGTTGTACTGAAAGCACAGAACGTTGGCATCGAATGCTTGGTCAGATTCATAGACTGTTTACTCAGTGACACGGTTTACTGTTTAATCAGATTTTTATTTTGCCAAAATAACCAGCTCTTGTGTTGTCTTGGGTGGTCTGGTACAATCTCCTCTCCTCTCCTGTGTCTCTTATCATAATCTCTCTCTGCAGTGACAGAAAAGCTGTCGTTGCCATTCAGGCAGACCCACTTTTATCCTCACGAGGAGGAAAAGTCGTTTTCTCTCTTCTGAGCCTGTTGTTTGTTTCTCCTAAAACAGGCTTTTCTTGTCCCTGTCCTCCTTCCCCTTCCTTTTCTCTCGTTTCCTACTGAAATCCTGTCTTCCACCCTGCTTCCATGCTGTCAGGTTTACAAAATTGCACTAAATCTTATTTGCGAGGGACATCGGATGTGTGCTGCATATTTCCTCATACATTTGTGTAAACACATGCCGTCTCCAGACTGTCAATTCATTAGCTGGTGGACCTGGTGGCAGGTTGAAAATGACGGCGAGCTACAAACCTTTGTGTATGTGTTTGCGTGGTTGCATTGCAACTATGTGTGTCAGAGCGTGCGGCCTGTCTCAGCTCAATCGAATGGTGACAATTAAATGCTGTCATCTTTATCATTAGTATTCGCTTTTCCAAGACGACAGTCCCTCCGGGGCTGCCAGTCAACGGCCCTCGCTGTCTCTCTTTATCAAAACAAGGAAGCAGCCTCAGCGACACTGGTATTTTCATTTCAGAGGTGGCCGTTGTGGTTGCTTGTATTACATGTTTTCCCCTTTTTCATTTGTGGAGGAGAGGGTTTTGCTGAGCTTGCACGTTGTTTTTTTCAGCCCCACTCGGTGAACACATTCACACCTGGGAGCTTCCTGCTGCATCCATATTAACTGGTTGTCTTCTGTTATGTATTATGTTTGCGCCCTGGTGTGTCAGCGTGGGTCCTGATTGGCTGGTTGCGCACCTGAGGGGGAGGGGCGGGGGGAGGGGTGCGGTTTAGAGAAGCAGCTTAGACGAGACAACCCATGGAGTCACCTTCACACACACACACACGCACACACACACACACACACACACACACACAGACAAACCCTCTGAGTGAATATACCCCTGCAGACATACTGTATTCCCGTCAATTAAGCGAAGACTTGGGTGAACACCTGTCATTTTTTTCTTATCTCTCCTTTGCTCTGTCCTCCGTTTCTCTTTCTCCTCTTAAGCTGCCTCTATACCTTCTCCTCATACCGCTATCACCTCCACTCTCCTGGCTCTTCCCTCCTTCGTTTTATACTCGACTAATTCCTGATGAAATAGTGCCCTTCAAAATAAACCTTCTCACTCTCACGCTCTCTGCTCCTTTCATCTCTATTTTCTTTTCCATGCTTTCCTTCTGCATGCATACTTCTCACTCTGAGCTATTTATTTCAAATGAGAAAATTGATTGTAATCTCTGCACTGAAGGAGATTTTTCTGTGTCATGCAGTACCCCTTTAAACTGACTCGTGGAAAAATGTTGCACATCTTTCTCCCGCTGCATGTGTACGAATGACCCTCCACCCTGAGGCTCTTCGAGAGATCGATCAGTAAATTTACTGGGCCTGGTAACCCTGATTGGAGCCTTGAAATAATCAATAAGAGTGTTAAGAGGCAGAAAGACACACACACACACACATTGGAGGACAATTCGGTCACAAGCTAGACAAAGGTCACTGCCCCCTATGACCAGGATAAATGAGTTTTGAGTTTGTGTGTGTGTGTATGTGTGTGTTGGAGGATAGAACAGAGAGAGACAGACAAAGCAGGGGAGCTAAAGGATTGCCAGTGCAATTTTGGCTGACGATAAGAAATAGGAAATGGAAAAAAAGAGAGATGGTAGGAGAAGAGAGGAAGAGGAGGAGCTTTCATGTAAAGCCCATCAACACTGGGCAGAACAGATGGGCAGACAGAGGATGGAAGGATGGGAGAAATGTGGAATCTATCGTCAATAAAACGTGTGTGTGTGGGTGTGTGTGTGTGCGTGCGTGCATGTGTGTGTTCCATTCAGCTTTGTCATGGCAGCCCCTCCAAACTCCCCCCTCTCTCTCTCTGTGGGGATTGTCCCTCTGTTGGTCTATTTGGCGCTGATATGAAGCGCTCCCGCCAAGCTTTTGATTCTTTTGAAGAGATGCTGTCTGATTTGCTTCTTATGTTTCATGATTTACCAAGACAGAGAAATCCGCCCTCAGACCATTGGGGGGAAAAAATGCAATACTCTAACAATAGTTCTGTATTTAAATCTCTTGCTTAGAGCAATATTTTATTAGAAAGCAGATATTTTTAAACACATGCCATTGTTATTACTACACTAAAGTAGAGAACATCTTGTCTGAATTCTTATAAGAGGGATTGCATTGGATCACTTATGCTGCAAATACGGAACTGATATTTATATTTTGCTCCCACTATTATTACCTTCAGTATCCTACATTTAGAGGTAGGTCATATGATGATATACACTATGATATTTTATTCGCGTGTCTACTATCAGAGAATTTGCTATGCTGTTTATACTGAGGTAGCTACCACCGTAAAAACTCTGTACGTGTTAGATCATTACTGGTTTAAATCAATGAACAGAAATGCTTTATAGCAATGGCCTTTTTGCCAAGCTAGTGGCGTGAATCCACTGTAGGGATGGTTGGTCGGTCTCTAGATACACCACTTAAACAACTGGATGGATAGTCATGAACTTTTATACTGACATTTATGGTCTTAAGATGATTCCCAATGAATTTGACTTTGTTCTGACTTGTCTTCTCCCACCACAAGGTTGACATTTTCTTTTCTTTTTTTTTAGTAAAACTATTAGATGGATTGCATTCATGTCCCCCCCCCCAAGGATAAATTGTAACTACTTAAAATAAAATGTTGACCTAAGGAAGGTACTTTGCATGTAGTGCCTTTATCACGTCAACATTTTAGTTTCATTAGAAACTTTGATTTATGACCAAATACCTGAAATACTAATTCCATTAGCCTCAGCTGTGCTTTGCGTTTAGTGTTAATTAGCTAATGTTAGCAGGCTAACATGCTAAACTACAGCATGACAGAGGATTTTATCCATATTGCTCACATCTACCTCTGTGGAGGTATTCTGTTAAGGATCTAATCAATGCACGCCATCTTCACCATAACTTTAATGGGGCTGCAACTAATGGTCATTGATTAATATGTTGACTTTTTAAAGAGAAATTGATTAATCATTTAGTAGGCTAAAAAAAAGAGCCCAAGGTGACACGCTCAAATGTCTTGCTTTGTCTGAACAACAACCCCATAGCCCAAGAAATTCAGTTCACAGTGATGTTAAACTGAGAAAAGCCTCATATTGTCCCATGAGAGAATGTGGAACCAGTGAAAGTTGATGTTAAAAGTTCAATTAAGAAATAACCCAAATTGTTGTTGACTGATTTTCTGTCAATCATCTAAAAGGATTATTCAACTAATCATATCAGCACGAAAACAGATTCACTCTATAATGAATTTCCACTCTTAATATGCCATTACCCTGCCTGCAGTAGTGATCCATATGGCTTCAAGCTGTCTTCACTATATTTCTTTTTCATGGATGTCTGCAGCTGTTAGAAAATCTACATTATACTAATGACTTTCTAAAGCTTTCTGTCAACATATGCCTGTAATATTGGAGGGTTTGCGTTTGAATAGAATTGTGTATAGTTTTATACATAAAACATGCATAACTTGTTTTGATCATCATGTCTGTGTGTCAGGGTGAAAATATAGATGTATACTCTATATGTCAGAATAGTTTTGTACGTCTTCGTGTTTCTGTTGCCACTGCCATTAATGAAGCTGTCACCCCCACTGTGCGCTGGTTCTAGAGTATGATCAGATGTTTCTTCCTCGGGGTTTGGCTCCCTTCTTCGTCTCTCCATATGCCAGTGTTTGAATTGTCACTTTGTGGTCCGTTTTATTCGTTGAATTTATAAGCAGAGAAGAGCCACCGTGGCCTTATTTGCCTGCTTGTTTCTCTGCCAAATAGGAAGTCTGTACCAAATTTCACGACAACCCATCCAATTCAACAATAACCAAAAATATCAACATCATAAGTAAGGGTTAGTCAGTATGAATGTGAATATGAGACACAAACATATATTTATCAGCGTTGTTGACCTTATTTTTCAGTCACACTAATCCTCTTTTATATCTTGCAAAATGTAGCTACCACACTCAAGCAACAAGTTCCTGTTTCCACTCTCATGTATCGAGTGTATCTTGTGATTTATAAAGCAGCGTCATGCTTTGATTGATTGTATGTGTCTGCCTCTGCTTGTTCCCTGTAATCACTGTAGTTGTTATTGTAGATGAACATAGCTGATGATCATACAAACAGCATTCAAGTTACGGATTATTTTTTAGCATAAAGTGTGAGGATACCTATTGTGTTTCGGAAGGCAGCCTAATCAATTATGTGATGCAGCAGATTGTATTCACAAGAGGAGCACCTTACACAGATCACATTTGAAAGTAGCCTTCCCAACCTCGAGTGTCACAGTGTGAAATAAATCATGGGCAGTCTGTTTCTCTTTTTCACACCTCTCCAGCCCTCCTTTCGATCAGTGTCAGCAGCTCTTCTCTCCCTCCCTCCCTCCTCTTTCTCTCACTCTGATGTTTATGGTCTCTAAAACCATGTCAGATTGAATTGGTCATTATCTAATTTCCCCCCTGAGGGCAGGGATACAGTTACTGTTTGTGAGTGTGTGTGGGTTTGAGAGATGTCTTGCCTGCTTCAATAATTCAAGAGGTGTCTGCTACTGCAGCTCAGGTGATGCTCCTGGGAGGGAGAGAGATAGAGAGAGAGAGAGAGAGAGAGAGAGAGAGAGAGAGAGAGGGAGAGATTGACACAAAGATATGGCAGATCTGTTCCTTACAGCTGTTTCCTCCTCTCCCGTGCCGTTTCCAGATTACTCAGTGCATCATTTTGTAGTTTTCTGCAGCTAAATAACTCCCTGCTGCGCTCTAGTTTATGACGCAAAAGCTCTTGGGAATTGTCGGTAATGTCAACAAATGGTTGAGCCTCGAGGGGTTGAATGAATGCTGCATGTAAAGTCACAGACTCTCTGCATGTGTGTGTGTGTGTGGACAGTTAAACCAATAGCTCATGGGTAACGTAGTTAGACAGTGTTAGTGTCTCCGAAGACTTCTGGAAACTAAGTGAAACTGAACTAATTGCTTCTTCTGACAGTCTTTTCTGTGAAGCGCTGTTTATATTAGTTTTTGTCATGGCCTAGTGCTCTAAGATCATATTAGTGCAACAACCTTGGTTTGATTCCGGCTGTTGCATGCCATCCCTTTCTCTCTCTCTGTCTCCCCGCATTTCTTGTTTCTCCCAAATGAATAGGACTAAGAGTCTGCAGCCATGTCAGGCTGGACTTAGGCACAGTGGTGCTTTGCACTCAATTCTAACAGATCTTTGGCTGCTATGTTAGCATTGGAATTACATTTCAGCACCATGTTGCTGCTGTCTGCTCTTAATGGAGAAGAATCCAGTTTACTGTTTGTTCTATGATGGGGTGCTTCTGCTGTCAGAGTGGGATGAGTGTCTGCTCTGTGTTGCGGGTCAGAAATGAAAAGATCAAGTGGATAAAAACAGCATTGGACGCAGTGTTCTAATTTAACCCCTCAGATAGATAGCCTTCGTCTGATCTGGGTGTTGGTGGTGGCATTGAAGTTTTAGCCTGTCAATGCCAACTTCACACCCATTTTCGCTGGCACTACGCAACCACTCTCCAGTCACATGCCATGGTGTTGTCACAGTAACAGCTGGCTGGACGTCCTGTTTCAGGCTGACTTTCAAATCCAGAGAGACACGTGTAACCAGATTTAAGCCAGATGGTGTTTTTATCCCTTGTATCCTATTTAAACTTTTCATTTTGAACACATAGATGCAGGTTTGAAGGAGAAACTTTAATAATTAAAAGTTATTTGGCGATGGCATTGAATAGTATTTTCAGTGTAAATGAGAGGAGTAGTTATGACTGTGTGCCTGGCATAAAATGGAACATGTAGTATGAAATGCCATAGTCACCATTTTATTCACCACATTATTCATTCATTCATCAAATTGTACAGTATACCATGATTGAGTATAATAGTTAAATGAATGCGACAGAATCAGTATATTTTTCTGATTTTTTTAAACTTTTTTATTCTGATCAGCCCTGACTGGGATGTTGACTTATGAATTCCACACTCTCTGTTCCCTATGAAACCATTACATATATGCCACATGTGTGTAGGTTTCTTAATGCAAGACAAGAATTTTTAAATATTAATACACCAACAATAAAACGGTCATTAAATCATATAGATTCGAAGCAAAGTAATTAAACACTGCAGGGCTGTTGACTGGTCTATAAATATGGTAATAAGAATCGACAACTCTTGGCAACCACACAGACAAGATGCACCCTGTCCTGTAGTGTGCTGTATGTGCTTGAGTTTTTAATGGGGCATCATGGGATACTGTGCTACCAAGGTGCATGGACGGTGTCAACATGTCATTTAAATAAGCTGACTGTAAATGATAAATGTTATGAAAGCAAACAGCGCTGACAAACACGCAGACACTAATGATCATTGGTGCAGAACGGCTAGAACAAATGTTGAAACTACATGAGGGCTTGTCCTTCATTACCATCCAATCTTGCAGTGCTTTCTTGAGGCTAAACATACTTGATTCTATACTTGGCATAGATATTTTTGTTTTGTTCAATTAATATCCCATAAGACTCCTGCCAACTCAATCTCTATGTGCTGTCTGCCAAAACAAAAATGTATTTAAATTATATTTGCATGTACTGCTTCCGAAAGAAGAGGAGCACACTGCTTGGTCACCGTGAGGCAAAAAAAAAAAATCTTATTTTATTAGGACCAATGTGTTGGCACAGAGGGTCCATACCGATCCTCCTTGTCACCCCACAAGAGAGAGAGAGAGAGAGAGAGAGAGAGAGAGAGAGACAGAGAGAGAGAGAGAAAGATAGGTGTGGGTGTGAAAATGAATTTATTTATGCATATGCATGTTGGAGGGTGACACAAGAATTGTTTGACAGCTTTAATTAAACTCAGCTGAGTCAGAGTCTGAGCTGCAGCTTCAATCACATTTTAATGAACCACACACCCGCCAGCGCACATGTAATAAGGTCCGTCTCTTTAAACTTCCCCTTTTCTCTGTTCTTTTGGTGTTTGTGTGTGTGTGTGTGTGTACAATTCTAATCTTGAACACACCAGCCTTTGCCATGTTCCCACTGACTTTCTCATGGATTTTGAGTCAGTTAATAAGGTGAGCGCGGATGCTGCTGATCAATACTGGAAGCTTCTTTTATCTGGAACTAGAACTAGAACTTAGATATTTTTTTGGGGGGCACTTTCCGTTCTGCCCTGCCATTTTGACAACAGTTAAGCTAACAGCTATGGTAAGTTAGTTAGCTGGCCTGTCTGTCTGCGCAGAGAGCAGCTGTGCACACGCCTATTGAATCAGGTTGTGTGTTGTGGGGACAGATGGGTTGAAATTGTATCTAATTGTGTAATCTGGCAATTTGGGAGAGATCAGACAAAAAAAACGTATGGATCTGTGTATGACAATTATTTATAATAAAGTAAGTTTGAGGGCCATGCAAATTACGGAAGTTTCCTGGGAGAAACCTGGGCAGACACGGCTTCTCTATGGTTGGCGCCATTTTAACTGGTGCCATTATGGGATTAATTTAGCCGGAACCTTTCATTTGAACTGCAGTAGACCTGACTGATATATATTTATAGGCAGATAGTATCAGCTGATATTTGCTTATCACAGATGTAACCAGCACTTGTTGGAAGTTAGACAAAGGCAAAGTTTGCGACTAGCTGGTGAAAGTAGTGCAGCATTTAGCTGCTAAAGAGAAAACTAAAGAATAAAACTAATAAAGCTAAAGGAGAACAAATATTAGATATTCGCCAGGTGCAAATTAATGCTAATGTTAATTTGCATGTGCGTGATGTGTAAATTCACCACATCAACTTAAAAGGTGATACTATACGTCTGTGTTGTGCTCACGGCCTGTGTCTGCTGCTCCCAAGTGGGGAAAAACATCATATCATAACTCTAATGGAAGAGTTGGGAACAAAATCCATAGATTACAGCAACCGATGACTCTTTCAATGTACACACTGTAATGATGCGTGAGTGTTGTTTTAAGGCACACAAATCTGAACATATCCTTTAAAGGCATTTAACGTAATTCAGTTCAATATTTATTGCGCATACGTTTTTATCTATTCTTTGTTATCGTTTAATTCCCAGTAAAGTTTACTGTTCAAAATGAGCTGTTATCCTGTATTTAATGCAATTGTAAACTTTGATCATAACGTTGATTGTTAAACTGTAAAACATGAGGGATCCTTGCCAAAACATCTTGTTTATGTTTTGTGATTACGTTAAAATCCAGTATTGATATGGCTTTAATTTGAACGCAAATAATTAAGGGTACATATACACTTACACACAGACAAACACACGTATTCACGGCTGCATTAATAAAACCTAATGCGCAATATAATCAGGCTGACATTTCATAAACTCTAAGTGGTCTGTTTAATGATCTTCAGTTGATTGCATTTTAAGTAATCAACAGCACTTTAAACTAATCGCATTTCCAGTGATATTAATCCACCGTGGTGCGCGCACACACACACACACACATACACACACACACACACACACACACACACACACGCTCAAATAAAAAATGTTCATGGCCCCTTACTTGTATGTGTTTTGACTTTTATCTCTGCAACTTTTCATGGTGTGCTTTGACATTTAAATGGAACAGCCAACACCATCCCACTCTGACTTTCTCTGTCTGGCTGCTCAAAGAGAGAGTGGGTGAGAGTTTTTGCGGCTCACTTCCAGTGAGTGTACTTTTTCATCATTAAGTGTGCCTGTATTTGTGTGTAATATGTGTGTGTGTGTGCCCATATGGCACCCAGCATGTTATTTGCCGGAGATAAAAAGTCTGTCAGCCGAGCTTCAGTTGTTTCACTCCCTGGGACACAGGAACTACATTACCTCGCCATGACGACTGTAGGATCCCGGGGGGGGGGGTACTTTTGTGAGTCTGCGAGCTGCCTAAAGCTGGGACACATATTCCATGGCTGCTCCACTCTGGCAGAATAATGACGATTGCTTCATTTGCTAAATGCTGTTATACTGAGACCATGACGTTTTACCTGTTAAAAAAAAAACAACCTAGCCAATCTGATATTTGGCAAAGCACTAGGCTTTTGGTTGGAAAAGGGAAATGAATGTAAAAAAGTCCGAAATATTTTGTTGATCGATCCACCCCGACATCCTCCTTAGCCTCACCTGACTTCTTTCTTGGCTCCCGTCATACATCATACATACTACATGCTGAAACGGCCAATGCCCTCTTTCGTCTTAGGACGCTCTCGTATTTACATTCATTCATTTACTTTGTGATGCAAGTTACAGTAGGAATGTCCGCCTCGTTTCGTCGATGAATATAAGACTCTCGTGCAATCAGGCAGCCCTGATGCCCTAGACAAGGAGAGGATAACTTTTCTTTCAACTTGCTTCATGTTATCTTCACTATCAACAATCTCCACTAGCATCAGAAACTTGTGTGAGAAAATACAAGCAGGTCAAGATGGCGGTTATCGTAGTCGTCACATGGTATCTCTGTAGCCGCCGTGGCCCCGACAAGGCGCACGTCAGGTACGGTGCAGCAATATTTTTTTGTTGCACTTAGATGCCATACAGATGGGATGATCCCTTAATGCAGACGTATTGAAGTGTAATTGTCTCTGTGTGAAGGACTTGAAATCGATCGCTTGACCCTGGGATACTTTGTTCAAATCAATACTTGTGCCTCAAAGTTCAAATATTCAAATATCAGCAACTTAACTGACTGCTCTGTGTGTGAATGAGTGTTTGTGTATTTGTTTGTGCCTTATTCGCATTTCTTACGTATCCGCCCTTGTCCTGGTTTAACAAGGACACTCAGCAAGGGAGCGGAAATACTGACTCAGATTTTAAAGCTGGCCTAGTTTCATACTTTTGAAGCAAAGGTCAAAGTCAACATTTTGTGAAGAAGTGTACAGTATATGTGTGTGCTGAGGTTTCCAACAGAGGCACAGGAAGGTGTGGCAGGGTGTGGTCTGATTAATGACTAGAGCACTCGGAGAGGGCAGACCTTCACCAAGGCCGTTTTCATAAGTGGGAAATAATGCGTTTATCTGCCCTGTGATTTGGATCCGCTAATAAATTAAACAGGTTTTCCCTTCCACTAAGTTTCATGAAAATTGCAACAGTTTTTTCTGTTATCCTTCTGACAAACAAACCAAACAAACAAACCGAATCGAAAAAATAACCTCCTTGGTGGAGGTAATAACACTTCCAGGGCACACTCTGGATCACATTTGATCACAGTCCTCATGAACGTGTGTGTGTGTGTGTGTGTGTGTGTGAGAGAGAGTGCTAGACAAACACCTACATAATGTCAGTTTAACATAATAATGTTAATATCTAACATAATATTTTGCTGTTTTCCTTTCATGTCTTACCTGATCCCGTTTTTCACTGATGGTACAACAGGTAAGTCTGTATTTGCTTCTTGCTTATTGTGTTGTAAACATGGTGCTTGAATTTTAATCAGTGTTTTTCTGTGTGTGTGTGTGTGTATGTGTGTGTGTATGTGTGTGTGTGTGTATGTGTGTGTGTGTGTGTGCGCATGTATTCTGGTTGGCGTGTAATTGTGAATGTAGGGATTTGTGCCATTTCTTTTAACCTGTGTCCACACACAAACACATCCAGGCACACACACACACACACACACACACACACACACGCACACATAGAGGTCTGTGCCACTGGCAAGATGATTTGTTGACTTTGAGCATCTAAGTGTGTTTGTATGTGTTTTAGCGGCTACAGCCTTGGTTACTACAGTACTGGCCTCCAGGCTTTAGTGTGACAGCGGAGATGTGCAGCTCTCTGCTCTCCAGAGTCACAACACACACACTACAGTTTGATTGCTGTTAACTGGCGCAATCAGCCGATAATACTACTGCGTTGTGATGATGAAATCCCCCACTAGTGTTACCTGTTACCACCGCACTGGGTGTGACAACCCTGATACGGGTGTTATGAATATCCCACTGACAGTGTTCAACTGTGACTGGTGTGTAACCAACTGCCAACTGGCAAACAGACCTTCACCCACTATAGTGATGCATGTACTGTGGCTACACTGTGTAAAGTATGTTACTCTATTATATGGTAAATGATAAGAATCAAAATTGGATCGAGTGGGGGAATTATAATACCAATAGATTATAATATTCTAAAATATTGGAGTGACATTAGATATTACATAGGATGATTTAAAATATAATATGTGTGTAGTCCTTGTAGGGTTTTTAATAGACTGTTTGTGATAAACTAAGTCAACATGGCGCTTTTGAATCTTTATTTATTTATGTTTTTATGTTTTCCGTACCTGTAAGAATTTCCCGCCTGCACAATACTTACCTCTGAAACACAATATGAACCAGCAGGCTGTAAAGTTCATTTATCAAGAGGAGCTTCTTTATTTTGCCTTTGTAAAAACCTCATCTTTATACCCTGGATGGATGCTATCCAAGTAATAGAAAGTCGCTATCGAGGCAGCGGGTGACTGATGGTGCATAAAATTATACTTCTCATGCAGTCTTGCTGCACAATAGTACACATTTCCTGCTCCATTCATGACACTTAACTATAAAAAATACAACAAATTTCCCGCTTAGTTATTATTTTCTATACCAGATTAAATAAACTTGATTAAATGAACCAATGATGAGTCAGGTTTGATCCTTTCACCCACATGTCAGAGTATCATTGAGGAAGTCACTGATCCAAATTTATGTTTATGAAAAAAGTTGTTAAAAATTCATTTAAATTAATTACTTTTGACAAAATATAAATGTTAGAGGTGTTTCCCTGTGATTATGCTGTGTGCTCAGGTCAATATGATTAGTTTACTTTGCTTCTTTAAAATATAAATATGTTTAACTTTAAGATTTCTGATATCAGCTTATAGCTGGAACACAAACAAACCCATGCACTTAATTATTATCAGCTCCTACTTTTCATTACCATCATTTTTACCAATACTGTTGCTTTATTCCCTTTACTGCTACCACCCTCACTTAGAGGCCTATGTATTTTTGATTCAACCCCTTTAAATCTCAAGTGCATTTACTACAATGTAATGATGCTTTTTAAACCTGAAACAAATAACGCCTAGAATGATGTAGAGCTTCAACAGTCTAGTGTAATACAGAAAATCACGCTTTGTTTATGTTGCTCATATAGTTTTACTCACAGCAAACCAAACAGGAATAAGCATATATACGTTTAGTAGATGTATATATATGATATGGATCCCTGAGAATGTGCAACAAAGAATGAGAATTTCCCAAATAAATGAAGAGATAGTAGTGAAATATTGATGTGACCATGTACAGAGAAGTGGGAGAGATGAGGGAAATAGTAGAACATAGTAGGAGAGAAACCAAACATCAGTTTTGAAAGTGACAGCTCCATTACTGCTATCATCCATTAATAACCAGCCAAGTCATTAGTGTAAGAAATGAATCCAGGCGCTCGCAGAGACAAACAAAACACAATGCTAATCTTTGTTCTCAAACAGAGTGTCAACAGTCCCGACATAAATTAAGGGAATGGAAAGTGAGCGGAGAGGTCAGAGTGGAGACGGAGAAGATGACGAGATTGCGTCAGACGAATGAAAAGCTGACGTAGATGACAATGGAAATTGATGTATCAAAACCGGGTAATGAGAGTGAGAGGACAGACACACAAGAGAGGGAAAAAGACAGGGAAGTAGAAGTAAATTGTCTGCGATTTCTGATGGAGGACTTTCTTTAAGTTTGGACAATGACAGCTCTGTGAAGAGCCAGCTAAGTCATTAGTGCTAGAAATGAGTTCTGCTGCACAGAGACAAACAAACACGGGGTTGATCTCGAGCCTCAAACAGAATGCCAATCAACTGCCACGTGTGTCTGGGATGAACGGTAATTACACCGTAAGACGAGCAGAAAGAGAAATCAGTGATCTGTGGTTTTGTCCCACAGTACCAGTTGCCATGCTGCACCACACTGCAGTCAGCAAATCACATTTCATGAAGAAAAGCCTGTTTCGTCCCTCTCCTTAACCCCCTGTTTCCACGTCTTAGCCTTTCTTCCACGTTTAAATAATTGCTCTGTTGCTGTTCCATGCCTTACACACTTCCCACAGGTATCTCTGAAAAGGAGTCAAACAATGGTTGATGCTGTTGAAGTACCGTAGATTTCCTACTGATGGACAAAAGAACATCATGCTGTACAAAATACGGCTGTGTGTGCCTGCAGACTAGCTATTTGTGTGAGCGTGTGTGTGTGCATGTGTGCGTACAGAACTGGAGTGGGACTCATTTTCAGCCCAAAAGTTTCCTGTCTGAGGCAAGCCCACTTAAGTTCACAACCGGTCATACAGGATATATATAATCATCGCTTTAATGTGTAAGTCCACTATAGTGCACTTCAACCTTGTTATTCAGTGTGTATCTTTCTAGAACATCATCATTTTTTTTCAGCACAAGTCCCTCCTAAATACAATGGATTTTTCAGGTGCCCCTTTTCTCTTTCTGTTCTCCATCTTGTCTTTTTAATCTACTTATATTTCTCTTTCTTTCTCACTCGCATCTTCTACCTGGGCTCCTGCGAGTGTAGCCTGTGGTGTAATCTAAGTTTTACATATAGTCAGTAGAAGTTGTAATCTAGTCGTGGTTAAGTTGGCCTACTTGTTGAATAAAGTCCTACATGTACTCAAAGTAGTCAGTCAGAGTTAGTTAGTATTTTTAAGAACATAACGCGACAGCCTACATGATCTATTTATAATATGACTGCGTTTAACAACCCTTTCACCCGAGCAGCCCGGCCCACCAGGAATCTTCCCGTTTCTCCTGATTAGTCACTTTGTCCCCGAAGATGAGATCAAACAATATGAAATGTTATTGATCCTCATGGGGAGATTGGATCTTTGCAGTATCTAAAGTAATATACTGCAGGATAGGATTTAACCACGGAGGTGAAATACAAAAAGCAACAAATACAACAATATAATATGAAAGGGAAATGGAATAAAATCTGAGGAATGTAAAGATGTAATTTTAACACACGTACAGTCAACTGCACTAGTGGGAATTCATACTGTGCATTTTGTTTGGGCGTACTGCTTGTTTTGTTTGCCCACAAAATTACAATTTGTAATCCTGTGATTTTTCTGTAAAAAAATAATTTCCTGTCATGATGCAAATGCAGCATCACAGCATAGTGTGTTGACTTGTCTCAAAGACGAATGTGGTTCGCTGATAGCCGCAGAGTAATTAGAGTCTCTGATATGAGCAGCTCAATGTGGCAGGGAGTGTTTAGTTCTTCTGAAACCCAGAGTCATAAAACTCTCTTTGACGAACCCTGACATCATCAGTTGTCGACTGAATATGTTGGAAAACAAATTAAAACTACAAGGAGTTAGCTCTAATATAAATCACCTTGAATTGTTTATGGGTGTATAGTTGGTAACACTAGCATCTCCTGGCCTCAGCACTACACACACACACACACACACACACACACACACATTAGTTCTCTCTCCGTGATTTTGTCTTGAAGCAGCAGACTTGTAACACACTTGCAGCTGTGATGTACTGATAACACACGTACAGTACAGTATATACCGTGTACACATCAACATACACATGTTCATACACACACACATTTGTGCACACACACGCACACACACACACACGCTGGCATACACATGCATAGTTTTCTTGTCGATCTGTTCGATTCTGCTTTGTGGTGCAGAGTCTTTATTGGATTTGTGTTTGGAGCCAGCCAGCTGCCTTATTACTGCATTGTCATCACACACACACACACACACACACACCCACACACACACACACACACACACACACACAGTGAGTGTATATATATATATATATATAAATACAAACGTGACCAATTATTTTTTCCAATTGTGGTGACCAGAGGCAGAAGTGCAGGCCTGGCACCGAGCAGGATGAGCTCATTATTAGAAGGAGGAATACAGTATCAGAGGGTGGAGTCGGGGCAAGCTTTAATAAAATAACCAATCATATCAGCTCCTCTCATCCTCTTTAATTGCAGCAGACAGTTTTCTAATGAGCTAGGAGGAGAGTTCAGGTCTGGCTCTCATTAGAAAAACTTCTCCGGGAGGCAGTGCGACTACAATCACAGTAACTTGTGTTTCATTAATACTGTCTGTATTTCTTGTTTAATTACTGTAAGTGATTAACACATTAGAGTTGACCCTCCTATCCTATGCTGCAAATTATTTCACACATTTTGAATCTGCATGGAAGTCACCAGTCTGTTGTGCACAAACTCAAAGTTCTTGTACCTTTTGTTAGATGTGCTGTGTAATTAATTATCGAGGTGCACATGCAGTCTGCCCCGAGTGTACTCGTATCACATGCAGATGGAAAAGTGCCTTAATGCTGTATAACGGCTAAAGTATTTAACCCTTTCATGCATGATGTCCACTACAGTGAACAGATTTTTGGAAGCCCTTTTGAACCAGTATAGTTATAGTACCATATCCCAAACAACAGGTGGATCCCCACAGCATTGTCTGCAGTTCCATTTGATTATCATCTTTGCATCTCTTTCTCTTTGAGATGTTGTATCATAAATCCAGAATGGCAGAGGGAAGAGGAGATGCACCAAGTAACTCAAGAATAACTGTTAAATCATTTTAGTTTCAGAAAATAATAGTTTTTTGTAAAAACAATTCTGTGACTGAAAATACATCCGTCCACTCCAGTGGACGTTATTCACACAAAGGGTATAATGTATCCGTCCCCTGCAGTGGACGCCACACATCAACGGTATAAAAAGTGACTAAATGGAACGGAAAAAAACTTTGAAAAAACATCCTTTTTTCTTATTTAATATTCTTATGTGTATTCATACCATTTCCTCTTAGTAAATGTTTTAAAAACATATGTTTTTTCACATCTACAGTATGTTGAGATTATTGAATCACTTTTTATATCATTAATTCATGGCGTCCTCTGCAGTGGACAGATATGTAACTCCTTAAAAATAGCATATATTGAAATGAAAAATGATTGGCATGATTTTTTACAAACATTAAACAAATGACTTTGTCTTTTAATCATGTATGCATGAAAGGGTTAATCAGCTGAAAGGAAAGACCTGAGAACAAATTGTAAGACTCAACCATTAACCTAACTCAGCAAAGGCCTCTATTGCATTAAAAATGGTATCTGATATGAATTTACTGGAGAATTATAACATGTATATTTATATGCACTGAACTGGATGCAAATTGTAAATGAAAGGGAAAGCGACAAAGTTCATATCACATACATCAAAGAGCGTCATTTCGTAGAGGCCTGTGTGTGTGGCCACCCCAACTAAAGCTGCAAAAATTGCTCTTTGTGTTTGAGATAAAGGTGGTGTAAACAAGCTCAACCAAAATTTCATGCCAAATGGAGAACTGAAATTTGATTTGCATAAACACAACCTCCCTCTGCCTCTGTGCAAAATGGTTTATTTGAAGTCATGATTTAACCAAACAGGCACAAGCACAAAAGAACAGTCTTGCGTCCAATGAAAACGGCATTGCAACTGGCTTTGAACTGTCTTTGCCCAACAGAAAAGGTTTAAGACTCCAGTATGCAGCTGTATCACAGTATTGCTTTTCTTGGCTTTATTTATTTATTCTACAGAATATTTATTAGTGACTATTTTCCCTTTAGGACCTCTCTGCCATCTGTATGTTTGCCTGCATGCTTTGAAGATCCCATATTGGACTATGTGTCATTGGGGAGCCTGAGGTCCTGATGATTTAATCGTGCTCTTTTATTGGAGTGTGTGTGTGTGTGTGTGTGTGCGTGTGTGTGTGTGTGTGTGTGTGTGTGTGTGTGTGTGTGTATGTGTGTGTGTGTGTATGTGCGCCAATGTCCTTCGCTGTCCTTCACTATCAAATGAAATGGGTATTGCTTCAATCCTAAATTTAAAACAGTGAAAATGGATTGATGGAAAATCGGAAGAAAAAATCCCTGCTGTGAATAAAGGAACCTTGAAAAGACCGTATTACAGCACCGATTCCCCACTCAGCCCCTGCAAGCAATGTTCCTCAGCTATTTCATTGTTGGCATTACTTTTATGCCTCAGCGCCAGCCGTGGGCGGGGGCATTATGTTTTCAGGTTGTCTGTCCATCCTTCTGTTTATCCTTCCGTCCGGTCATCCGTCCCATTCTCGTGAACGCGATATCTGAGACACGCGTTTCGAGGGAATTTCTTTAAATTTGGCACGTACGTCCATACGCTAATTAGGACAATTTTACACGAATGTTGGTGTTGGTGTTGAATGTTGGTTGGCGGTGGATATACAACCACGAGTGTTAATTCTAGTTTAACTTTGCCTTGATCTCTGACCTTGGGCGACACTTGATTTGTTTTCTATTGCAGTCTATTTCGACAAGGTTCACTACAGCAGTGAAAAATATTCATCCACCTAGTAGATCGGAGAAGAGCAAAAGCATTCTGTTATTCTAATTAGATGACACACTCGACTCTCTCTTGGCTTCTACCCTCTGACCGGCTCGTGACGGCCCTCAGCGTCTACACAGGACGCTTTCAGGCACAGTATTGAAGGTAGGGCCCCCAGCATTTTGGCAGATCTCAGAGCCCAACACAACATCACTGTAGTTATATGCGAAAAGCAGCAGAAAAATACACTTGAAAAGTGCTTCAAATCAAATCTATTTTTTTTTTCATTTCCATTTATTGTACTGTACATCTCTTTCCTCTCTTTGTGTTGCTCTTGAGGCCTGAACATCAATTATGCAGATCTGAAGTGCTCCTACAGTAGACTATAAGAGGAAAGTAAAGACGTTTTGTTGGACTGTGTGTTCATAGTTGTGCCTAAAGAGTGGATTGTCCTTGATAAAGTATTCTACTTAAAGCCGGGTGATGATCTAATTGAGGCGTTAACGTAAGTAGTTTGAGTTGAAAGTTGCTTCGTATTGCTTTATAAGTATGAGGGTTTGCTGGGTATATGTTAAGGTGTAGGGTTGCTCAATTTAAAAGAGGCCTCCAAACAGGAAGAGCTTCCCCTGAGGGCGTGTTGTCGTCAGCGTGCAGCCATATGGAGCTTAATGTATTGTCATCCAGAGAGATGCAACTGAGCTCATTGACTTACCTACACGTTTAACAAGTGCACTCCAGAGATCTTATGAGCCCTCTTACATCCCTATACACAAATCTTTCTCACGGTACACACTTTGATTTTGGCAAACATTTACATTTGGTTTTTGTCAAAAAAATTTACCACTTGCAGAATTCAGCATCTTCAATTTGTAAAGCAAGTTAGCTGCCACTGTGTGCTCTTAAGCCTCAGTTTAAACATTTTGTGTTTTTATGTTCCCTTACAGGATCTGATCCTGGGTTTCCCCAGATTGATAGTTTGTGTTCCCGTGCTTCGCGTTGACACCCCGGTTTACACATTTGTTGAGACTAAAGAGGAAGCAGGCCGCATCCTTCACGTGTTACTGCGGTTGACGTGAAGGTTTTTGGCATCCCAGCCAAAGGGGAGTGACATTATTCAAGATTCGAGCTGATAAGAGCTTGGACATGTCAACTGTAGGTTGTGTAACATCACACCAAGGCACTTGGCAGTCTGGCCAGGACTAACTGTCATGTTGTCAGCTGTGATGGAAAGGTCTAGAAGGAGATAAGATTCACATGGGGGGAAAAGCAGCTCTGTTTTGGCAGCCCATGTCGACTTTCAGGTGGTGGGAAGTGGTCCAGCTTGACTCTAAAGGTCGCCAAGCTGAGCAGAAAATCCACCTCATGGGCTAGATTGTCATCAGCATAAATTCGGAATTGACTTTTATATCCCATTTTGCCTACATACATATATTCATATACAGTACCTATTAGTTCAGCCAGAAATGGCAACAATTCGTCTCGTTTTTCTCAGTTGTCTGAGACAGTGAATTGAACATCTTTGGGGCTTTTGCATCTCACCCTTATTCTATCTTCTCTGAAACCTTTCAGTCACTAACAACATCCTACAGCACATTCACAAAATCCTTTCTCCTCTGAACAAATGCTTCTCCCTGCTGCATTGACACACATATTACAAGCACACAGTTACGAACATAACAGCAAACATGCGGTCTCACAGACACACACCATGTACAACAGGCTCCCTCCCTTCAGTCACAAGCCTTGAATTTGAAAAAAAAAAACACTCAAGCTTTAAAATGGAGATAAATACCTTCACATCCATTTCAATTACTTTCCCACTCTACTATCAGCCTTTTGATTAGAGTCCCTGTCATCTTTATGATTATGATGCTGATTATGGTGATCATAACTGTTGTGATGATGGTGAGGATGATTGTGTTTGTGATTACTCTGCTTATTGACTGTGGCCGTGTCACGGACGCGACAATCTTTCATCCGCTCAACTCATTCCGTGTGGAATTTGCAGTCTGGAAGAGAGACGGAGCTTTAACTAGCCCAGACGTGTTCCAGAAAGAGAGATCATATTGCGTCTCTGATGGAGACGTGAAAACCAAAGTGGAGGTTTTTTGAATTTAGTGTAGATGTGGAGGAGTGGAAATGTATGGGAGTGTATCGGAACTAAAAGGCTGACGCAATTAGACACTGCATCAGAATTACATAAAAAAAGCGAAAAACTGGAAGAGTTATAGAAATCAATAAAACATCATACTGTAGAAGAAAACAAAGATTTAAGAGCAGCATAATCACCCAGGCACAGTTAGGCATATTTAGTTTCATATGGAATATGCTGTACTCTCTCACACTTCATTACAGCCGCTCCTTAATTTCCGGAGCAGGTATTGCTGGTGCCTGTTGAGACAGATATGGCTGAGGGTCGATTATAGATTTATTTTCTTTTCTACTGGGAAAGTTTATTATAATAATTTAGCCGCAATGAAGACTCAGTTTATATTACTGTAATTTATATTTGTTAGTTCACCAGACGCATCAGTGTGGGAACAGGCTTTTCTTTTATGATAGTATTTTGAGCTTTCACATTGTTTTGGTATAATTTTATTATGTTTGTAAATTGCGTACAATTACAGAAGGTAACTTGTGCTGAACAATGACAACTGTACCCACAAGAGAAAATTATGGGTAATCATACAAGTTAAACATAGCATAATAGTAGCTCTAGTAGAGAAAAGTCAGCGATGTCATTTATGCAGCATTATCTAAAGTTTGATCAAAATTGGCCACCAAAAGTTTCATACCAGACCAAGTACGGCAGTAAAACCCCCGAATGTGTTGAATTAAGAAAGGGTGGATTTTATTGCTTATGAATTTAACATTTAATTTTAAAGAGGAAGAATGTTATTACCTCTTTCAAAAGTGGGATAGTCTCGCTTTAAATAATTTCCAAGCAGGATTGAATTCTACACTGTAGAGTTACCATCATCCTTATTGTTCAATGCGGAGGCACAGGTTCAGAAATGGAGAAAGTCAACGACAGGGCATCTGGGGATGAGGGGTGAGAGCAAGGAGACAGCAACAGAGCGATAGTAATTATCAGAAAACAACTCTTAATACGAACAATTTCCTCTTGTCTCACACATGATGCTTTGTGAATTGGATGTGAATTGCTTTAAGTGCACTCCGGCGAGAATAGGGTTCAAACAGACACACACATGCGCGCAAACACTGAGACAACTAGAGGTTAGGACCTATAATCACAACGATAATTTGTGGAGGAAAAGAGGAGCAGGGTAGAGAAAAACAAAGAGAGGAAAATAATCCATCAGTTTGTGAGTGTTGCCTCACCATGCGGAAGCTCAAATCTCATTCAACAGCTGTTGGGGAAGAGATGGAAAGAAACAAAGGATGTAAGACTCTTTCTTGATGACATGATAAATAGATACATTAGAGGTTTTTTTCGTCATCAGCTGGCTTTCCGGATGGAAAAAAATGTGTCATTTTATTTTCATAGCATAATAATTTCCAAATGAAAATGATGAAAAAACAGATTATATCTCATCCTGCGTTCTTCATAGATCTTATTTGATAAAGAGTCTGCAGACAACCCTCCTGACACAGCATGTTACAGTCCCTGTATTGAATGTCAAACTGTCTGCGTATCTAAGGGAATGATCTTGTTGCTTATTCACAGCAGCACTCTGAACCTCGCACTCCTGACTCCGAGATCTTCCACCAAAACAAATCTACATTTACAGCAGGGTTTTTGGAAACGGTATTAGGCTCTTCCATAGACATAGAAATCCTAACTTTGATCCAATTCTTTATCGATTCCTGATAAATTGTTGGGTGGAAAAAGAGTACATCATTGTCATCTTTAGTATTTGCATAAAAACACACAATTCAAAGGATTAGAGAATAAATGGTTGTATTTTCATTTAAATATGTGTTGGATTAAAACATTTCTTTGGCATAAGTCATTTTAATCGTGTATTATAAACTTAGAGCTATTTTTCGGGAAGTTAAACAGGTCATAATTTCTCACCAAAAACAACATTTTCACAACATTTTACATTTGAACATGATGACATTATAATTTACATTCGCCCTATGCTATTTTTTAACTGAATAGAGTTTGAATGCGTAACAATTTAACTCAACGCAACCTCCGTTAGCGTTAGCTCCGTTATTTTTGCCAAGCAGGGCAATGCTGCCCACCAGCTAACTTTACTAGCTCTCCTTCTGCCGATTTTAACACAGATGCGTTGTTTACATGTGTAGCATTATCAGGGAAAACTAGCGTGCATGTCCTCTGGTTTAGTAAAGCCACACATTTGAGTGTTTTTCTTCTCTCAGCCTTGGCTGTGGAATAGAATTCCTTTTTGTCATTGCACGATGTATGTACGGTATGAAATTAAAAAGCAATCCCGACGGTGATGTACAGTATATACAGCGTGCATATGCCGTTAAGTCATTGTGCGCGCGCAACTGCCCGGAAAGCATTGATAGTAGGAATTGATAGTCACAGAGTCATGGGAGTCTGAGGAATCGGACAACCGGTTTTTAAACGGGAACAGATTCTCTATTCCCATCCCTTCTATTCCGTCACCCAGACTGAATTACTGTATCAACAACATGACAGGAAGAGTGTGCGAGGGCCGTGTGAGTTCTTTAAAGGGTTCTCAACCCAGAGAGATTTTGTGTAAAAGCTTCAAGCACGAGCACACATGACAAAAATGTGCTCCGCAGAGGAGTCGCTGTTGTTTTAAGTGAAGGGATGTCTTCAAGCCTATCCACTCAGTATCTTTAGCATCAGTCTGATGTTTTCAGTCTAATTATACCGATCTTGTCATTTCACAGCAAGAAAGAAGGATTTTACTAGAAGCATTAAGGTAGACTTAACTGATCCGAGTGGATATACAATGTGACTAAGCCGCTGAGGTTAGACAAACAAGGTTTTCCATTGAGCAGCTGGAGAGACTCAAGTTGATGGTCCGTGTAAAAGCACCTCCTATGGAGCACGGCTGAAAGACGATTCACTACACTGATATTGTGTTTCAGAACTGAGAGCAATTACAGCATTTACTTCCCCCAGTAAGTTCACGTTCACTGTTTAAGGGCGCATGTGAAATTCAGAATATATAACTTTGCGAGTGACTTAAGAGTTACAGCATTGCTTTTCAGATCAGAGCACACGGTTTCGCTCTTGAACTACCGCTGGGAAACAAGCGTGAACTGCTGTGTTTGGAATGTGTCTCTGACATCGCACTATTCTAGAATCAAACTGAGCATTCACATGGAAAGTTCTATCCTCCACACTGCATTTCAATCGATCGAGTAACAAGTGGATGAACAAGCGTTGAAAACGAGTGTACATGAATCCAAATCGCCTGCCGAGGTGGTCCGAGACGCATTGACCATATGTCTTTTGTAGTGTAAACGCTCGAGAAGGACGTAATCAAATAAATACAAAACAACGTAACAATACGATTATACATCATCAAAGCCGCAGCTCTGTTATTTTTTATTTCTCCTTTTTCTCACCAGTTGGTTCTCTAATTGCGTAGAAAACTTCAAGAAGCCCATACAGATACATTACGAGTGCATCAAACATCTTGGGTGATTCATTTTGCCAAGAACACACCATGGAATGCCGTTTATTTCTTAATGCTTTCTGACTGCGCTATGCAATTTCACAAACAGGTGAACGAAAGAATAAGGTTTGTATATGATCAGGAACTGATGCAAATCCTGATCTCACCTCTAAAAGGGTAAAACAAGTCTTCCATCGACCAATGAAAGCAGTGGGAGGGCGCCTCTCCCAGGAGGGCTCATTAAATTTGATTTTGTTTTTGTTTGCTCAGAATAAAGAAGACACTTCTGTGTGTCATTTCAGACATGACTCATATTGGTGTAAAAGAAATACGATGCTCCCTCGCAATACAATTACTACAATGAGGTTGCAGGGTTGAGCTTCCGAACCAAAACAAAACCGTAAAGAATGTAATAAATGTTCTAAATCATCGTATCGCCCCTGCGGAGTGAAAGCACATCCTTCAGCCAATCAGTTCCGAGATGAGCCGGTTAGACGGGCCAATCCCCATGTGGCCTTGTTAGAGACCTGGTGTTGTTTGTTTGTCGAGAAGAGAGAGAGAGAGAGAGGGAGGGAGAGAGAGAGAGAGAGAGGGAGGGAGAGAGAGGGAGAGAGAGAGAGAGAGAGAGAGAGGGTTGAGATAATAGCAGGTTAGACTGATACAGGCGATGAGGAAAACACAGCAATTGTGTGTGTGTTTGTGTGTGTGTGTGTGTGTGTGTTTCTGTCTGCCTCTCCCCTGAAATGCTTCAGTGTAGTTCACCTGGTCACAAAGGTCCCTTCTTCTCCCGCCGTTGGGGCTGGGTATTGTTTGAAACTAATAATTATGTGATACTGGCTCCACTACTGTTTTTTTTCACTTCAAATCAGGAACTATTTAATTAAAGAACACATACACAATATGTTTGATACCCAGCCCTGTCCACTGCCTTGCCAACGCATGTGGGGGTGTTATTGTGTGTCAGGTGGGGAATTCTGCTCCACTCTTGAAATGCGGTTTGTGGCTGTGGTGATCAGATCAGACAGGATTAACAGCTCAGGCTGGAAAAGGTCAAATCTGGTTTCATGTGTCCTACTGGTCCTTAAAGAGCTCTGTTCCTCTGTTGACACACTTACCTTTCTAGCTTGGAATGATCACTATGAGCAACAATGGAGCTGATTTGTCCTAATATGGAAACGTCTACTCTTTCTCTCACATTGACAGAAGCTGGTTGAATAAAATTATTCTCTGTGAGCGATTACATTGCAACACTTAGTACATGTTGTTAATGTTTTAATCGCAAGGAAGTGATGATTGCTTCATTTCCATCAATGAATTGACAACAATAATGTGTATTCATCATCATTAAGGCCATTTTGATTAATAATGTACATATTTTACTGTACAGTATCTTGACTCTTCCTTATAATAGCTGTAATTAATTAATCAACAATTAGTTGTTCGCTATTATCAAAGATAACGCTTTTGAATTCCGGATTATTTGTAAAACATGAATATCTGTTATGTTTTGACAGTCGGGTAATGTCAAAATGCGTCTGTAAATATAAGACACACCAGCATAAATCACACCAGAATTATATACACAAGCAAATAAACTCTACTTTCGCAAACTCAGTAGTGATGTAACAAAACATGGTGGAATTGAGCCTTGAAAAGTGTTGACAGAACAATATCTGTACAATTCATCTTGAAGTGTGAAAAGGATCTGGTGCATTGTTTGTGTCGGCTTAAGTTTTGACAGAATGTGTTTATTTAGATAAAGACGTCTGTCAGCTGTAGCGAACCTGAAGCTGCAGTTCTCTGCTACAACGTCTTAAATCAGCCACCATGTTTGCTTCATCTCTCTCCTTTTTGCTCTTCTCCTTTCCTCCTCTCTGGTTTTCATCCTGCGTTCCTCTTTCCAATTCATTCTCCTCCTTATTTTCCTACATCAGCACCTTTCCCTCTTTGTTTCCCTCACTGACTCTGCTCCTGACTAAGCCTTTTAAACTCCTGTGAGGCCGTCTGAAATTAGCTCCTGCCTGCTGCTGTTTGTGTTTGTGTGTGTGTGTGTGTGTGTGTGTGTGTGTGTGTGTGTGTGTGTGTGTGTGTGTGTGTGGTGTCAGTAGATAGTTATCAGACAATGCAGGCTGCTGTTCCCCCGTTGTGTTTATAAAACGGTGGGTGTTACAGTAAAGGAGAACAATATTTGTCCCCTCCCGTTTCTTCCCTCAAGGGTCAGCAGTGCTTATTTGTAGTATTTGTCCATCGGTGTGTGTGTGTGTGTGTGTGTGTGTGTGTGTGTGTTCAGCATGTTCTCTTACTTTGGGTCAGATATTGACTTTTGCTGTTGTGTTGTTTTCTTGTACAAGATGCATCCTAAGGTGATACATATGGAAATAAAAAAAAAAAGTTTACAGAATTTTTGTTCACAATTTCTTTCTTAAAAACAAAACAAACTTGGTATTGTTTTTTGCCTCGCAGTTCGATTGTGGCTGACATGAAAATATACATGCTGATCAACCTTAAAGCAATAAGATAGGAGTGTAGCTCGATGATCGAAATGACGCACATTTCTGTTCTGTTTTTTTTGGGCATGTTTCTAGTTTAGTTGTTATCCTAAAACTTGAATTTGATAAAAAAATATTACATTTTCTCCATATTGCCCAGCCCGACAAACAATCACTGCCTGCCTTCTATATTTAACGGTTTGGATTATAGCTGAGCTCAGCTTTTACTGTAAATATAGTTTGGGTGACCTCCAGAAAAACCCACTCGGTGAAAATAAACAGACTGTAGTTGTTCCATAACAAAGTAAAATACCAACCAATGTTCACATATAGCGAACATAAAAACACTTTGTGAAAAGTTTAGTGTTAGAGCTCATCTGGGGGCCTGCTTTGGATGTTTTGTCTGCATTCATTTGGCTTGCATTTAGTTTGACAAAGCCTTAGAGACAGGTATGCATCAGCAAAAAGACAAACACACACACACACACACGTGAACACACACACACACACGCACACACACAGAATGAGATGCAAGAGCTTCTTTCCACAGACTTCCTTTGAACTTTCTAGTGCCATTTACTCTGTGAACAGACAGGAAAACAAGAAGAAAGACAGACAGTGTCAGAGGAGAATGAAGGCAATGGAGGAAGACTTTGGGAAGTGAGGAGAAGCTGAGCACATGACTGCTCTGACTGCTTCAGGACAGCTCTAACATGCTGAGGGAGGAGGAAACGTGCAAACTTACCCAGGGGAACCGAGTTGGAGGAAAGAGTGGAGGAGGATTAAACAGCAGAGTAATGCACTTGGAGTAAAGAAAGGACATTTATCTCTCCGTCCTCCTGAGCTCTCTCCTTGTTTCCCCAGTGGAGCAGACAGATAAGAGAGCCGGTGTAAGATTGGCTTAACACTTGGCCCGTCGCCACGGCTGCAATATCACCGTGGGATACCGACAGGAGCGGAGGGATCCTGTCAGATAGCTTGGTATTAAAAAAAGATAGGATAGTTTTGTACAGGAAGTTAGCTGACTGAATTTAAATCATTTGAGTTCTGTGTGTGAACTTGTACTAGAACAAGAGCTATTCAAAATACCCAGCTTTACTGTAAGCCCGCTATCATGCTCCCTTTCACACTGTTTTTGCATAATTTTCATACAATTTCACAGTGAGACTCAATTTATCTGTTTAGGGTACTACAGTAATTCTTTTGCAGAGGGACACAGGGAGAGAGAGAAACATAGTTGCCGTTTTAATGTATTATGTCTGTTGTGAACTTTTGCATCCTTTGCCCTCATTTTTTTGTGCTTTATTCATCTGTGTTTTCGCTTATCTAAATTCTGGTGCCGTCTCGCAGCTTATCAAGGCAAATATATGGATTCAATTACAGCCGTCATTGTATCAGCCCAGGTTCCCAGTAATGCAACACATTGAAGATC
Source organism: Bovichtus variegatus (assembly GCA_943593645.1). NCBI lineage: Eukaryota > Metazoa > Chordata > Actinopteri > Perciformes > Bovichtidae > Bovichtus > Bovichtus variegatus. Next base: position 7,217,103 of record CALSCE010009297.1, read on the forward strand.
TAGCCACCAGTTTAAAAGCAGAAATAGAAATCTCTCTTTCTGTACCACTTTCACATATACTTTCAGATAGATTATTCAGCTTTGGGGATTTAGATGCAGTGTTAACAACACAAGTGGAAATCAGCAGAAGCAGGTGGGCTATTAACAGTTTATCATTTTTTACTGCAAAGATGTTTACCCTGCTCAACAGTGACAATGTAGCGACATCTGTCAGCTAGAGGAGCGTGAGAGAGTGAGAAGGAAACTGAAATGTTGAGTATTTTTCCATGAGCATGGGGAAGAGACAGCTATGGCTTTGTTTTTCACACCAAGGAGAGGTTATGGGCGCATGGCAGCCACAAGAAAGCAGTGTGTGAGCGCTGAGACTGTTAGCAGCCAGCAGAGTCTATTCATCATCATCTAGCTTATGGCTGCACTCTCGCTGGTGGAGCTCACCTCACAGATCAAGGACACACTCACAGTTCACTAGTCTGTCAGACCTGTAGTCAAGTACACAACAAGAAAAGAAACAGCCCTTCCTATTATATTTCTTTGCAATCAAACAGCCAGGGGCAGCAGGCGGCAGACCTGTAGCCTTGTCAAGATAATCTAGTGACATGCTGTTTTATCTATTATTTATTACACTGTGTCCACCAGTCTGCGTCTCTGCCAGCCTTAGATCTAGGTTGACCTCGACACGCTTGCAAGCTGTTGGAAAAGGCTTACATGTTGAGGAAATGCTGATCTGACATTCAAAAGGGACTTTTGCAGACTTAGCTACTGTAGGTGTGTGGAGAAAAGGTCTGAATCACAAGCAAAAAATGTTCAGACTTCCTAGTTCTTCCTTGTTAGTTTCCTTCAGCCTTCTGCCTCGATCTTATTCTCCTTAGTTCTGTGGCGGAGATTTCATCCCCCCCTTTTTCTTTGTCACTTACTGACTGTGTTAAGCTTTTGGTCAGTCAGTCAGTCAGTTGTTCATCCATTTAGTAACTCAACCTTCATGCTAGTGCTGAAGTGATCAGAGCGTACATGATAGAAATGGTTATTGTTCATGTCTCGTTATCTGGAAAAAAAAGTCAAACATTGTGCCCGTTCCATTTCAGGTTGTTTCTGAAATGTGACAATATGCTGCTTTTCTCCGTTTGTATCATTGTAAATGACGTAGGAATGGAATATCGTTGGGTTTTTAACAAATGGTCACACACAAAACAGGCAAACCGAAGACATCACTGGCTGGGAAACTGTGTCAATGATAAATATAAAAACTAATTGACAGATTAATCAACAATGAATATAAGTGATATTTTCAGCCTGAAATGTGGCGTCGAAGCAATTTCTGTAACTTTCCATAACCGATGATCTGACATTCACATTCACTTCATGCAGCGGGGAGCCAGCTGTTTGGAGGGAAGAAAGTGAAAAGCGCTCCCTCTTTTCATGTGTACCAGCGACTGCAATGTTTTTCGAGGTTTCGATAGAAAAACATACGGTTTGTTACACTCACTGTAGATAAAGGGGATCTTGTTGTTAAAATTGGTCCACAAAAATTCAGTGAGTCACATACTGTAGTTCGCACAATAGTTTTCAATACTCCTTTTTACCATTAAGAGTGCCTTTTCTTCGCTGGCTAATGGAAACCCTCTTCATTCATTTGAGTCTTTGCATCATTTCAAAAGTTTGATTAAGTAAACAATCACATGACATTTGGATGGAACAATAACTGCAGATGCCCTGAACCAATCATTTAGTCCAAAGTGTCATTCATCTACACCGACTCTTTATCTCTACACCAAGTTGTTCTGTTATTTATGCTCAATCTGTATTTCTTGCTCTGTTTCTTCTGTCTTCTTTGACAGAGAGAAATGTGCAAATATTGCTGTTTCTTAGAGCTCCATCATCATTCTCCTCCTTTGTTTTCCCTTTTTTCTTTGTTTCTTCAAACTCTAGTTTTCTTTCTGCTTCCCCCTCTCTACTCATTACACTTGTTTTTTTTATTAAACTAACTCTATATCTCTCCTCTTTCCACCAACTCCTCTTTTCTCTTGTAATCCATTGATTGTCATGTTCAATATACTGAAACTGAGAGGAAATAGGAGAAAAAGGAAAGGAAGCCAGTTTGGAGAGGGTATTGGAAAGAAAAAAAGAAATCTGAAGTCTGTGAAGATGGCAAGATATTCTGACTAACAGGCTGCTCAGTGAAGGTTGTTCCCTCATTAACGTGAAAAGAAAGGAAAGAATGAAGAGGAAGCATATTTTTGATGTTCGGCTGTGAGCCACATTGTTCACATTCTGGATCAGTTGAGGGATGTTTTCAGCAGTGTGAAAAAGAGGAGTAGAGGAGAGAGGAAGAGAGTTGATGAATGAGGGAGGCTATAAAAATAGAAAGCCAAGGAGAGAAGGTGGGAAGCGAGCAGAAAGAAAAGAAGTCGTTTGTCTCAGTTTAGAGAAGCCGGATTGGCTGTGAATACAAATGTTGGCATTGGTTTTCCAGATCCTTACGTAATGATACAGACTGGAAGGAATTAACTGTTGTAATATTTTTATTTTTTATTTTTTATTCATCCCTTATTTAGCCAGAAAGGTCCAATTGACATAGAAGATCTCTTCTTCCGGGCAGTCCTGGTCAAGACGGCAGCAAAAACAGTTTCACATGAAAACAATTTCACATGTTAGGACACATACAATACATAAAAGCAACACAAGGGAAAGACTAAAAGAAGAAAAGGCATACAGGCCATACCAGCGATATCCATAACACATTCCACCTAAATCAAGGCTTATGCAAAAGACCCTTAAAGGTATGTGAAGAAGCTACTTCTAAGGTAATGATTTCAACTCCATGCTCAGGGACCACAGAGAGAGCTGGAAGCTGTTTTACCAAACTCTGATAATCATACTTTGTTTGACCTAATTGTGTGTGTGTGTGTGTGTGTGTCTGTGTGTGTGTGTGTGTGTGTCTGTGTGTGCGTGTGTGAGAGCGAGTAGATGAGAAGGTCTGAGTACACTCCAACAAATAAATTAATTTGGGTTTGTGTAGCTATCGTCAAAAGCAGCATCAAACGTGTGTGTGTGTGTGTGTGTGTGTGTGTGTGTGTGTGTGTGTGTTTGCGTGTGTGAGCGTGCTGCTTCATCATCTCAGCACCACATGTAATATTCAGTGTTACCAGCCTGTTCATGTGAATGAGATGCTGCCTATCACTCTTTTGGCTGTAGACACGAATAGTAGACAGACTCCGGTGGAGCTGCCCTAGAGTGAAGCAAACTACCATCTCTCT
>CALSCE010009297.1:7220456-7254959 GCA_943593645.1 Bovichtus variegatus
AAATCATAGCTATAAACAAAAAACTCGACTTTAGTGCAGTTTGAATAGACGGTTAGATTTCTTTTCAATGGCAAATCACCAAAACCAAACTGTGCTCTCAACAGCTACTAAAAAAAAAACGTAATTTCTCTGCTCCATGAAATCTTTTTCGGCTTTATTTATTTCCATTAAATCCTCACGTTTATTTTCCGAGCAGCATGCTGGCAACGGGTCAATAAGGGACCGCTAAGAACCAATCTGTTTGAGATTCTGTTTACAATACAAGAAAATGATGGATTGCAAGTTTGTTGATATATAATCAAAAGACAGCAAGTAATACCGGCTATCTGGATGAGATGCCCGCTGACCGGGATCAACCAAACATCTCTCACTGTTGTGTAAATGTGTTAAGTTTGACTCTGCCGCCGCGGTAATGGTGGCTCATATCATTCACTCAGTAAGGCTAACCGACTTGACCTCACATTGCTGTAGGTTTCAATGCCCTCAAAGTCGCATCAAAAAACTGATGGACAAATACTGATCCAACGTATTTGTCCTTATTAAATATGCTATATAAAATGTCAACACCCCGATGAATGAGTCAAGTCAATAAAGCACAAATGATCTTGCTATGTATGACAGTCCTACGTTCTGAGATAGTTTTGCTGGCTTCGGTCAGATAACTAGGTTGTTAGAAAGTTTTGTGATTCATTTTATGAACATGAGCGGCTTGGTTCACTTCACACATTGCACAAAGTTATGTTTCACAAATCAGATATTTCTTTGACTACTAATGAGGACCTAGTTTCTCGTAATAACAGGCTCATGAAATGTACTATTTCTCCCCCTGGTGTGTGTTGCTTCACCGAACGGGAGTGTGTTTCCACTTCAGGGCTGTTGTTGATGCAAAACTGCATCCACTACTACTCAGCACATAATGCTGATCAGATCCCAGACCAGTGCTTGTCTATAAGAAGGATGTAGCCAAAGGAGGAGAGCAGAGACTTGGTGGAGAGGGGGAGGAGGAGAGTGGAGAGTGGAATGAATTAAAGACTATGAGGGAAAAGATGAGGGAGGGAATTCGGCAAAGTTCCAGACCCATGAATAAAATGCATAAAGTACACAGTAAATTTTTAAGGCTGTTTAGTTTCCACTGAGAGGCGAGATTTGCATCCTCATCCCCTGATTATGACATATTCAGTCAGCACTCCAGGCCATGGCTATGCCTTTTATATTGGTAATACGAGTATTCGTGCAAACTCCCAAAGATAGTAGAGCATGCAGTAACGCACACACCCACACACACACACACACACCCACACACACACACACACACACACACGCACACACACACACACACATTCAGTGAAGGTTACTTCTGCTGAGAGAAGCTAATCGCTCTGAAGCCATTCCCACACTGCTTCTTCTGTGAATCAATTCTGTTCCTTCCCTGCCTTTTACTGTCACGGACTTCCTCAGGGATCTGCTATGAGATGAGATCTCAGGCCCATCACTTTAAACCGGAGAGGAGAAAAAAATGAGTCGACCTGTTGGAGACCTCTGAGAGACAGAATGACAAATGTGACTTTTTGAAACGGTCCTCAAAGTAAAATGAAAACAAAACACTGGTTGTTTGTTCATTTAGCTTTAACCATCCACTTATGGCAAAGTGACAACTTGCTGCAGTGCAAATGATGGGCACATTTACATGCATGCTAGTGTCTCTGTTTTGAGTCTTGTCATGGATTTCAACATATTATGTCGTTTTCCTTGAACATAGAGGAATCAGGTTATCAATCTCCTCTACATAATTATACATATCCAACCATTTCTTTACTCTTTCATATCCATTCATTCCATCCATTCATTCATTCCATTCATAAATGTGTCATTTCTGTAGCAACTAAGTCACCTTAACCTGGATAAGGTGTAATATGCTACGGTAGTTTCTAGGTTGCGTATCCAGGTTTCTGGGACTGGGATGTATAGAGTGAAACTAGCCAATCTGGCAGGGAATAAATGGAAAAGGGCCGGTATATATACTGCTAGGCTGATTAGGGTAATGGGAAACAGGTGAGTAGGTGGGCGTGGAAGGTCAGGTGATGGAAATGGCGGGAAAGGGGTTACAGCAGAGCAGGAGGGAGTGACTGGATCTGGAATGACAGGGGATTTAGTTTAGTGGCAGGGAAAAACAAAGCAGACAACGGAATGAATAGGAGCTGCCGTAAGTGTGACAGAATTTCTGACTTTAACTCTAACAATGAGCACAACGCAGCAATGTAACCATACTTCCAACTGCACTGTATATGCTGATTTGTTCTTTTTCAAAAAGTTGTTTTTGCTCTTTTTCTACTGCATTTCCCCATTGACATGTCTGATCTGTTGCTCTGAGGAGACTGTCTGAACACTGCAGCCAGTCTGAACACTTGATCGTCTAGCTGCTAAACAGCAACGTCTAATGGAATTACTGACTGCGACATGAAGGTGTTTGAACACAGACATGCACTCAATTACCCACAATTAAAGTGGTGGCAGTGCTAAATAAACTGCATCATGTACAGTTTTATAATAAAGGAATCCCATTTTCACTGACAGCTGTTGTGTTACATTTTAAACAGATTTTAATTAAACCCTAAAAAAAACAAAAAAAAAAAAAAACAATCTTAATTAAACGGTTGAAGTTGTTGCTTGCCAACAAGCTCCCGCAGAGTGTTTGCAACAATAAATGGACACGGTTGAAAGATTTCCCTCACTGTCAAACTCACGGCTGGAAATTCCAGCACCACTTGCAACAGAGACGATAGGATGATAGCGACACAGTTTTATCTCCGTCTAATCACTTATAATAGAGGGTTTGAATGGCATTGGGGCAGTGTCTCAGCCAGCTAAACTGACAGTTAATGCTTTTGAGATGAGCACACAAAAATATGGATGTGGGTCTTGGGCAAGGAAAGGTCATCCCTGTGACTTATATTGAATAATAAGAGGAGCAACCGCTGAGGACCATAAGTAACACCAGCTAGTATAAAAGCGTGCTAGTATGTCTCAGGCAGCGGCACCTCAGCTGCAGTCCTCTGCTGGATACAGTAAAAGCTGTTATCTGATGATAACAGATGAAACACTTTCTCTTTGCACACAATGTGTTTGTAGCTGCAGGTCAAACTGAACTCGGCAGAAAAAAACCAACATGGCAAATTGTCCAGATGGAACAGAAATCCACAAGACAACAAGTTTATTTTGTTCCACAGGATCTGGTTCAGATACTGACACAGAAGTTATTCACTATAACCTGATTCTAAAGAGGACCTGAGACGAGCTGTAATTATTGATTCTTCAATCAAAACCTGTTCTTTCACCTTTCTTTTTTATGCAAATTAGAAAATGACATGCACTTCATTTTGATAATTTACTTGATCCATAGTTCGTAGGGATTAATCTCTGTTTTAAGTGCCCATCTACTATTATTATACACAGTATATTGAAGAATTGTCAAATTTAATGTAGCCATCACACCAAATTGCATGAATTCCATTTGTGTCAAAAGCTGAGATGGCAGTATCTGCTCCTCTGCTAAGTTAGTTAGCTGTAGTTAAGTTCTTTACTCCATCATGATTGGGTTTAGATACTGCCTCAGTTAGTCGTGTGGAATACCAAGATAAATTACCCAGGTTCATCAAAATTAATATTCATCAAATATAGATTATAGTTGAGGCTAGGATAGTCTCTCCAGTGAGATTTCTCCTCACATAGCTCTCCTGTCTATTGTCTGTTACTCTGTTGCTCTGTACTGTACTTTTATTATGGCAAAACAGATGCCAAAAAGTCAGATTCCTGTTGAAACTCAATTTAGAAATATGTAGTTACTGTGTTTTGGGCTTTGTACTGACAGAACACACAAGACCCTCATTTGGATAAGGAAAACCTCCTCAAAAAAATCCTCTAACCCTCTCCACCACATTTGTCAGCACAATAAAAAGGCACTAAATTTACCTACCTTTTTCCCGCTTGTCTGTATTTATGCACAATTCCCCTGCCTCTCCCTCTTTCTTTCTCCCCCCTCTCGTTTTCCTTTATGCTGTGCCTTAACTCTAAGCCTGTACAATTTGCCCTCGATGTGTTTCAAATTACATGCCACATCAAATAAGGCGATCTCATAAGACTGCGAGTGCCAGAGTGTGTGTCTGTGTGAGTCCTTTAGTATCCGTCCACCTTCAGAATCAGATTCCTATTAAATGAATGTCTAGAGTTGAGCTCAGTATTCAGAATGAGTAACACAGGGTTGTAATAGATCTGATAGACATAGCATACTGTGCCATTATCACTGACCTTTCTTTCTTTCTCTCCTATCTCCCTTCTATTCCTCTGCCTCTCTCCTCTGCAATCATTTAAAGGAAGCGGAGGTAAGTAAATCCATTGTGTTTGTAATTTGATAACACCATTTTGAAACATACTGCAGTATACCTTCCTGGAAGCCCCAGACATTGAAGGGTCTGTCTGGTAATTACTTTGAAGCATTGTTGTAGAGCTGGAGAGGTGTTGCTAATTGAAATGCACAGGAGGTTGGGTGGCTGGTCAACCACAAACTTGGTATAGTTCGGCATAATAAAATGTTGCTGCAGTGGTTTGGTAGGTTTCATAATTTCAAACAAACATGGGCCAAAAGTATGCGGCCACCTGCACATTGCACCCATCCATTTCAAAACCGTTGGCCTACAGTGTATGCTTCATTCTCTTGGAAAGTTTTTGCTCAAAATCTTGAAGGATTTTGTTTCTTTGTTTCTTTGTTTTTCCACAAGAAACGATAGAAAAGATACGCACATCCCATTGCCTAATAATTGAAATATCTAGCACAGTTGAAACAAATAGATCTGCACACGGAATAGCTCCCGTTTCAAGGATTTTAATATTGTTTTTGTTTTTCTACATTATGTTTTCAGATTTGATGTTAGTATTTCTTTATCTGCTGTAAGCAAACATTCAATATAAAGGTTGAAAACCACTACTATCGAGAGCACAGGCTCGACCTGGGATTCATACCTGGGTTGAATCAGGTCAAGTCTATATTATAGAACTTACTGGTCACAGGTTGAATAGTACTCTGGGCAAGACGTAATGTTGAAACGTTTTAATTATATTCATTAAATTGTCTTTTTAGGAGAATCAATTTAGTGTTTTTACCTTTTTGAATACACCCCATATGTCGAAATGTGTTCCTTGATTAATTACCTTTTAGGGCCTTATATAGTGTAAACCTTAAAAGATGTGTTGATTGTTTTCTGCAACTTCAAACTATTATCTTTTTTCTGTAGCTGACAATGTTTACATACTGTACAGACAGAATGGAGTTTGTAAAGCATGGGAAGTCATTGTCACTGTTCAAGCATAGAATAAAAATGTAATACTTTCACATGTGTCTAATTGGTGCAGGCCTCGGTTAGAACTTGAACCGAAATGCCACAGTAACATCCTACTTTGCACGTTGACAGCCATGAAGGATAATCTGATAATAGAAACAGAGCAGGGGAGATGGACATGAAATAAGAGAAAAAAGAAGTGAGGACATGAGTGAAGTATGGACCCAAGGGAGAAGCTAATTAGGTTGCATCTCCTCATTTCAAACTTTTGTATTGGCTCAAATGCCGGCAGTTGCCATTTATAGAACAAGGACTGGATGAGAGGGTCAACTGTCCGTTTTCTGTGGACCGTTTCCTATGATTAATTTAGCAACTCTTCCCCCTCTCTCTTCCTCCTCCCTCTCTCTTAAACTCAATAATTAAGGAGGTAGAGATCCTGCTTACAAACCCAGCAGGTTTTCTCTGCCTCCTTCACATAGTGTCACTGACACAGGCTCACTCCCTGCCGACACACATATGCCTCGCTCTGGGCACTACTTTAGATGCAGACACCACCACTGTGAGTGTGTGTGTGTGTGTGTGTGTGTCTGTGTGTCTGTGTGTGTCTGTGTCTGTGTCTGTGTGTGTGTGTGTGTGTGTGCGGCTGACGTTGCAAAGGAAACACTTCAGACTGCGTTCAGTGCAAACCTAATTTGGTAACACTTTACTTTCTCCCCCTCTATTTAGCACTTATAAGCAGAATATATATATTTCAGAAATGGTTTAAAACACAGTATATTGTGCTTTGTAAGCAGTTATAAGTGTTAATTATGACAGTACAAACGGTGTTTTAAAACTCTAAAATGTCTTTTTAGGAGAAGCTGTTGTTGATGGCAAATACTTTACATTAATAAACACTTAAAAATGTCCTTATTTCTGCTTACAACTGCATCACCACATACAGTATAGTCTCTTTAAATGCTAAAAGGGGGGCTGAGCATGCAAATCTCTCGCACATGGTGCTCACCGTGAAGGTTGGTGCAGGATTATAAAATAATTTACAGCTCACATACACTCCTGAGCATCAACCTGTTCACATAACAGAGTGGTCTATTGAAATGCACAACTGCTTTTTGCTCATATTCTCACCAGTGGCTGCTGCTGCACTGCAAGATGAAAACACACCGCGCCTGCCTTCGTCTGTATCAAACCTATTTTGATTCATAGACTATGACTCAATCTTTTCTCATATGCGTGATACGCATGTAACGCTAACAATGTTCAAGCCGTGAATCTCCATAGTGGGGTTTTTAATTGCTCTACACAGTAATAGATGTATCTTGCCGGTCAGGGAATCCGTTCTGCATAGAGCCATTGAATCAAACGCATCAAAAGCACATCTCCACTGAGTTTGGCTGTTACATGCCAATTATTTTCTTTAATACTTCCATGAGTATTTCTCCTGAAGAATAAGAATAATGTGCAGATTGTGCGCTTCTTTAAATATGATTTTGTTAACATGCCAGGAGTTAAAATGTACCTCCTCAAAATCCCTCCTCTCGTCCTGTCATATTATTCCTATTAGCACTTCTTCCTGAACAGTTTTTCAGAGAAGAAGTCCATTTTCACCTTGACATTAAATGTTTCTGTCCTAGTTAAACCCTTTATTTACTAGACCGTGTAACATTCTTTACTCCCTAGTGTGTCTCCTGCAGGTTTCTCTGTATATTTGTGTCCTATTTTTAAAGTCCAAACGAGCTTCTACCTCTCGGTGCCTTTTTCTTCTCTACTGCAATCATTAATTTTCACTAAACACAAGCATGAGAGAACAAAAAGGAGAGAAGAATGAGGACAGGATTGCTCATAGTTTGGTTTAGTATTTTGGCTGTTATCTCTCTGGTCTGCAAAATAATTCAGTGATATTCTCGAAAAATCTAGTAATTTTTTCATAACCCAGTTTCTTGTGTTGTGTTTCCACACAGGATGACTACTTCAAAAGCTGGGCTCCTGCCAAGTCTCTGGATCAAGGTGAGTCCTGCTGTTTGTGTGTAATTCTAATGTTTATATTTATGCATAGTGTGTGTGAGACGGAGGGGGAATAACTCACTACTTTGAGAACTGACCAAATTGTTTGTAGTTGGAATTTAATTATTGGTCGGACACTAAGCCTTGTTTAATGTGATTAGACACAATATGTCTTAATCTAAATGAGGAAATCAGACAAATTGGCTGATGTTACACTGTAAAGACAATCTAAACGTCAACATGAAACGCAGACACACATGTTGTTATTACAAAAAGGACAAAAGGACAATTATTTTCTAGAATTTTTTCATGACAAAACGCAGGTAAGCAGGGGTGTCAGTAGAAACCTTTATTTAGTCTCTTCCTGATCGGTACAGCACCTATCCTCAATTACCGTAAGTCAAGAGGGTAATTTTCTTTAGCTAGAAAAAAACCCATCTCACAGAAAAAGGTTAATGTAGTCATTACCACCAAGACCTTAAAGGAATGCTCTTTTCTTTCTTTTTTTACATTTTCTAAAACTTTCAAATTAATTGTAGCAGCCTTTAAAAGCACGTGCCATAACTGTAAAATATGTTTAATTAGTTGTGCCACAATGGCTCATTCACTCCCGTTCAACTTAGGTAACTTTGTTATCAGCATTGTTATAGGAAAATAAAAATAAAGCTGGATTTTACACGTTTACATGTTGAATTAGCTGCTATCTGCTTTAAAGATAGTACATCATATGTAGGTTGTATCACAAATATCATAAATCAATGGTTAAAACTGTATCTCATTAGATGATAGAAATAGTGCAAAACCATCTGCTCATCTAGAAAATACCCAGAACAAAATTTTCAGATGTATTTAGGAATGAAAAACAAATGATTACTTTGCGTCTTACAGTCTTTAGCGGTGTTAATATACTGAGGCTTGAATTTGTGGTTTTACTTATTTTATGTTTACTTATTTTACACGTTAATCATCCTTCATTCTCAGTCTTGTTTACACCCTGTAAATTAGAAACACTCCAAATGATCTCATTGTGCTTTTCAGTAAACCTGTTGCCAAAAGTGTGTGTGAGTGTGCGTGTGTGTGAGTGTGTGTCTTTTCCCAAGGCCATATTGCTCCTACCTTTCCCAGTTACGTACTGCTTATGGACTTACTATGGCTACAACGCCAAATCCACTTTATCAATCACACTCAAGTGTGTAATGCTCTTAGACCCCCAGTAGCTCTTGACTAGCCTCAATTATTGCAAACACGCTTGTTCTCGCTAACACTCTCAACGTCTCGCGCATGTGTGCACGCACGCACGCACGCACGCACGCACGCACAGTTTGGGGGGTTGATTGGACTGCAGCTCTCTGAGCAGCACACCAGACTTTATATCTTTCTAACACAGAGTTTGTTCTGTTCCGTGTTGGCTTGGTTTTGCATATCTAGCACAGAAACTGTAACTCTTCAGGGAAAGACTTGCTGAGCAGGTTTATCTGGGCCAGCTCCTCGTGGATACTGTGCCTAATGAGAACAGCCTTGCCTAAGCGCATCAAATTCTAGAGTTACAGTTTCTGAGAGAGAACTAAAGACAAAAAGTAAACAGAGCTTCATTTTTCTAACCAGGGACTAAATACATCAGATGTTATGGAGGAATCCTCTATGCCAAAATCAACTTGTAGCACTTGTACAGAGGCCTAAGTTTAGACGCTCAAACATTGGACTAACAGAAAGAAATGTTACTGGAGAGCTACCGATGACACACTGTTCTCCAAACATGGAGGATCCTCTTCGTTTCTCACCGCAAACTGTCAAATACAACTTGATTGTGTCTCTCAACTATACTTACTGTACAAATATTTCTTTCAATCAGGCCAGAGATGAAACATTGATAGTTACAGAGAAGAACCAGAAGGAAAGGGCACTCACTGGACAAACAGTCAAACAAGAGGTCACCCTGCACTCTCCAGTTCTGTGTTCCTCTGTGGTATCAAGAAACCGATTTATTTTTCAACTTTGATGAGTAACGGTTTTGGAAGTGACAGACAAATGATGTCATCCTGCCGATATAGGCGTCAGATCAAGAAACACTTCAACGTGTTGTTCTACAGGGCATGCATAAACGGATTTTGTTGAAGTTTTACTAACCTGGGGGCCTTGCGTCCGACCACTCGTGCTTGTTGCACCGATGGACCTGTTTTTAGCAAGAGATTTCGGTAATTACTTTGGTTAAAATGGAACTGTAACCAATAGCACTGATGGCCGGAGCTACACAAATAAAGTGGATAATGCAATTAACCATAGTGTTTCTTTAACTGTGGCAGGAGACAGTAAAGCCCAGTTTTTAAAAGTTCATAGTAGAAACCATGTCATACATCAACATTTACTACATTTGGAAAAAATGTAATAAATTTTCCCTGAAAGCCCTTTCCTTCTCTAAAATGCCTCTTGGCTTTTACACTGCCCACTCAATGCATGTGAGTCACTGCAACATTTTGACAGGACATAGTGAGGTGACTTTGTCTTCTCGAGGATGTGGCATCTGTGCACTTCTCTAGAGAGACATTCAATGTAGTTGAAATATAGAGCTTTGTGCCAATTAGACTCTTTATGGAAAGGCATAAAAAACATTTTTTCTCAATCTTCTTATTGCTTTGTTCTGCTGCAGCAATGCACTTCAGCCGCAATGTGACTGCTCCCCTGCTGCGGAGCTGCTAACGTCGCTGTGCACGGCGCAGTTACTCCCACACAAACAGCACACCTGGGAGTAATGGACAGCAAAACAATTAGACAGTGAATAAATAATGGGAATCAATCAGACATCTGTTCTGTTTTGGGAACATTTGCTGTTTTCGTGTTACTGAATTGCCTCAAGTGGGTCTTTTTTACGGCTAGCAGATAACCCAAGTGCAGAACAGAGGCTGGAGGCAAAGAGTTCGGCAAAGTAGTCGTATTTAATGATGCAAAGTTCAGTTTGAGCTGCAGGGGGTCCAGTGCAGAGTGGAGCTAGGGAATGGAGAAGACTGAGGCAGGATGGGGTTTAGGGCTGAAGCCACGAGGGGACCGAGCAGGCTGGAGAGCTAGGAGACGGGCTGAGGGAAAAAGCCAGTGAGAGCGGGGACAGGATCCAGGAGACAGAGGCTGGAGTCAGGCTGAAGGAAATGTGAATACAGAGTCTACAATCTGGCGATGTGGAGGAGTCAGGACCGGAGCTTTATAGCAGAGTTGATTGGATTGTTGGCAGCTGATAGCCTGGCTCCCGCACCCCAGTCTCCTCTCCTGTAATGACGCACACACAGAGGGGGAAGGAGGAGAGACTGCAGGCTAGGCCGAAGTGGAGTCCCATTTTCACCCAGCTGGTACCACTGGCATCACACTCGAAGGTGTTAGCTTCACCTTTTGACTCAAGCGTCACAGTCAGCTTCACAGTCTTTTGAATATGAGTCATCCAAAGTGGGGCATGATCAGAGGTGGAAGAAGTATTCAGATATTGTACTTAAGTAAAAGTACTAATAGCACAGTGTAGAAATACTATGTTACAAGTAAAAGGCATGCATTCAAAGTCTCACTAAAGTGAAAGTACAAAAGTATTGGCATCAAAATATACTTAAAGTAACAAAAAAGTACTCATTATGCAGAATGACCATTTTCAGAATATATATTATATTTGTTTATATATTATATTATGATTATAATTAGTGATGCATTAATGTGTTCATCACTTTATTGTTGCTACCCACCACTTACTTTATATAGTGCTAGGTAGTGGAATGTATACTGTAATAATACATCATAATTAATAAGCAAAGCAACTAAAGCTGTCAGATAATCTGAGATGTAGTGGAGTAGTAAATATAAAGTAGCCTAAAATGGAAATACTCAAGCAAAGTACAAGTACCTCAAAGTTGTACTTGATTAAATACTTAGTTTACTCATACTAATACCACAGGGCATGTTGATGTCTTTGTTGATATGAGTGATCAGATGATCTCACAATCATATTGAAATGACCAGCGGGACCACAGCACTTACTTGTGGATCAATACAGCAGAAATGATAGCGCCATCTGCTGATCTCAGTTTGACTAATGAGTCACTGGTCGCCCTTGGAGACTAATCAGCAGCAGGAAGGTTGATGCGGGAGAATCCCGACTCCTGATGAATCACTTGGCGATTAATGCTTCCCTCTGTGGAATCTAATGAATGAAATCAGTGGGATCACAAATTGCTCGTTGGTGATACTGAACAGCAAGCGATCAAATCCACCAGTGGTAAATCTGTTTTCCAGACGTCTTGTGGCATAATGAGGTCCGGCAGTTGATTTGTAGCTCATTGTGGAGCTGTGGTAAACATGTGTTTCAATCCACGCTAATCCGACAGAATTTGAAAAAAAGGAACATACAGTATACTGTTAATATCAACATGTCAGGATTGTGCTGTTGATTTAAGTTTGCATGTAGTCCTGGTTTCTGTGTGACTGTGTTTTCCTGTACTGAAGCTGTTTGGCGACAGCAGGGATTTAAAAATAATTGTTTTCTCTCTTTTGTTTGTAGCTCTTGTATTTTTTTTTTCCCAGACTGTGTTTTTGCGATGAATGGCTTTCCTGACTTAACATGAACATTACAGCCTTATTTTACACAGGGGTTCTGCATATTAGATGCTTATGTTGTGGAACAATGTACTTTGTTGCTTGTATTTTAATCTTATGGAGACTTTCTGTAATTTGCAGTAGGTTTAATAATTGTTTTGGGATGATGAAGCCCGTTTGGTTTTAGATTAGAAAAGGATGTAATTTGGCACATTTGTCATCTTTTCTTGAAAGTTTTTTACGCTCTAAGAAGCTCCACCAATACACTGCTGTGTAAGGTGTGTATGACGTAGGTGATACTGTAAGTGCATTTAAAACAGAGCAGGGTGTCTGTTAATGCTTTAAGTTAGCGTGGTGTTGCTAGGATGGCTTTCATGCCAACATACTGTATGTAGTTGCAACATAGGAGCACATGTCGAGCACAAGGAAACTTCACGTGCAAACATTTTTTTGACCGAAGAAGTCCCGAACTTAGCATCATGTGGAGGGGAAGTTTTCTGTCAGGCAACATACTAAACCAACAGAATAAAAATAGGAACAATAATACATTTTACTTGTATAGCGCTTTTCTAGAAACTCAAAGACGGTTATCTTATATGAAGTGCTGCTTACCACAAAATATAGTCATTCAGTAATACATTGTACCCTGCAAACCAGCTTCATGCGTGTCTCCCTCCTCACTGCTGTCACAGAGTTCACTTCTCTCCTTTCTGCCTTTTCTTTAAACATTAGCCTCACTTTCTCTAAATTCTCTCATCAGCTTTCTTCCTCCTACTTTCAGGCCATCTATCTCTCACCCCCTCCTTCACGTCATACGCCTGTGTCTCTGTTCGTTGTTTCTCCGGAGTTTTCTATTGTTTCTGAAGTATTGAGTTCATCAGATGGAAATTATATAATGATGAACAATGGGTGACTGTGAATCAACATACCACAGTGACGTAAACACACACACACACGCACACACACACGCACACACAGTCTTGTTTCCCCCCCTCAGGAGGCCTGCATTTTCTTCCCCACAAAATGAAAAGCCTGTAAAAATGAGTGGTGATTCGTTTTGAAACATATTTGATTAATATTTTACGAGGTTTGGTTATTATTATCACATTTCCCCCGTGTAATTTAAGTCTCATATCTTCCCTTTTTTTCTTTCATCTGCTTCTTTTGCCCTGCAGAAATACATTTTTAGTAGAAAGACTCACCAACATGCTGTCTCTTCCCGCTCCACTTACACATTCTTTATCCGTCAGAAAGTGCAATTTCGACCATGTCACAGCAACTCAGTAGGGATCTTTTCTGCATATTCATAGTACATACTGCCATTCAGATCTAGAGTTTCTATGGTTGCCATCACTCTAGTTTCTAACTAGTCCGACCTCTGTGGCTGAGATGGAAAGTGTTGTGTGTGAAATAAATATTAATCTAAAGTAATATTTCAAATAAAGTAAACTTTGATGAAGAAAATATAATGAAACCTTTGCTTGAATTAGATTTTTGCTTTTCAAAATATTCAAATTAAAAAGAGGAACACAATGAATAGTACGGACTAAATATAATTAGAGTAATAATATCTACATTTCAGAAAAACATACAGAAACAGTACTCTAAGAGCGATATGCAAAGTGCAAATATTTATTTCTATTTCTCCATCATGCGTGAGAGAACATTGGAACGTGAACTTGTTTCCATGGTGACAGCTCATTGACCTGTCTATCTGCCAGTCATGGGCCCGTTAGTCCTCCCTACATGTTGAGCTTAATGTAAAGAGGTAGGTGTGTGTGGGTGACACTGGCCTGTGTCCCAGACAGCCCAGCTCGCCCTGTGGGTGGAATAAACATACATCTGCTGTACGCAGATCAGGGATTCATGTTCATGGTGCACAAACTCACTGCCCAGAGCAGACCCAGGACCAATGAGGGAGAAGTTATGTTATGTGGAAATCGGTGGAAGTTTTACAATAGAGAGCAGAAGTCTCAACGTCAGCCTTTGTTCCACTAGATTCTGTAACTCTGTGCGATCCATCATTCATCATTTCTTTCATCGGTTTTATATATATATAATATAATAAGCGTGTTCCTGGGCTTTCATATATTCTAAGGCAAACTGGTACCCACTACAGCTCATGCTACAGCTCTTCCTATAAGGAATTTAAACCTTTTTGATATTATTCCTAAAAAGATTTCCCAGCTCCACAGCATCGTCATATCTCGGTTATGTCCTTATCAATACAATTCACCAACAAGCTCATTTAATCTCAACCTTCCCACTTTTTAGTTTTAATCTTCTATCTAAGAACTTCTGTCGTTACAAACACGTCTGAACTAAATGTCACCCCCTCAACTCAGTCACTCGCCTCTTCTGTTGATCCGTGACGTTTAACCCACGGTGTTCTAGGGGCTTATGGGAAATGGCATTCATCAAAGGCAGCAAAAAATAAACAACGATTTAAGGTTTTTCGAAATAAAAAAACAGGTCGACTTAATTGCTTTTGATTGACCTTTCACATTAAATGGAGATTGTCTTCCTGGGAACCAAGTTTTCTGATATCAAAACTAACACAAATGTTGAGGTGTAAACTCCAGAAAATCTAGTCAGAAGACCTTATGTTAAAATAATTTTTGTCAAAGTACCTTTTCCAAGTTCAGGTAAGAGTTGGGCCTGTTGGGTACAAGTGAATTGCTTCTCCTTAGTTTTTTTTTCATTTTAGTAAACTACTAGTGGAAAACTTTCACTGGAGAACCTGTTTTGATTAGATCAATTTATTTTAAGATGTCAAATAAGTTTAATTGATGAGTCCAAGATTTCGCGATTTTTGAACAGGCAGGCGAAGGAATATGAGGCCACACACCCAGCCCATTACACACAGTGAGCTCATAAACACACGCACGCACGCACACGCACCTTGGTTGTTGATTTTGCTCTCCGACTGACTACAGCAATCTGGAGTCAGAGAAAAATATCAGCCATGTACTGACATTTACTTTTACTTTTCTGATTTACAAGGAGGCACAAATATCTGCTGTCAAACAATCTTAATACAATGCACTCACTCACACAAGCTGAAGTCCACTGTTGACTGTAAAGGCCAAACTTTCTGTCATCAATTTAAAAAATATGTTCTACTTCTTTAACTGAGCTGCGATACGATAACAACTGACTGCTTTTCTGCTTTTCTGCTTTCTGCTGCACCATGTTACAACCATGTGTCCTTAAGGTCAGCTCAGCCTTTTTTCTGGAATCAAACTCTGAATTTTATCTATTCCTGGTTTTCTGCATCTGAATTATTTTCTGCTCGGCCCCTTCTGTAATGGCTGGAGAGTTGCCCTGAAAAGGCCTTTAAGCCTGAGCGCACAGAGAGACAAGAGGGGAGAAAACATCAGAAAGCAGATGTACTGTCAGAAAGACCAATGTAAGAATCAGTATTCCAGCTATTTCATTCCCAGTTCTTGTGTATGGGCATGACCAACACATTTGTGAGGCTGTGATTGCAATACATTATCCAGCGAGGGGAGTCAACGGGAGGATTACAAATGGCAGGCGGTGCCCCATTATCACAGCCAGTCCAGAGGCCCACAGGAGACTCAGACTGGCAAACCCATGCTTAGAAGACACAAAACAGACAAAGACAGGGAGAAGACAATGCAAGTTTTCAGGTGTTAACTACTGCTGTCCGTTTGCCTAATTAGATTACATAGTGAATAAGTGGTTGCCATGGGAACCGTGTTGGCAGCACATACAGAAGCCGTTTGTGGCGCTCTCTGGCTCGGCAGTAGCAGCCGCAAACAAAGCCTTGGAAATCTGGAGCTTCCAAATTGCCAATCAGCCTGATTAGACGTGACATTGTGTTTTCCCAAAAGAGCGTTCGTCGCTGTTATATATTTCATCAGCCATTTCTCCAACTCACGAGGCCTCTATCTCTCTGAAGATATGTTGTCTGTCTGCTCCCATCCCTCATCGGTCCGTCTTTAATCTCCCCAAACTCTGTCACTGCTTCTTAATACATTCTCTTATAACCATCTTTGATCTGCGCCTGGAGGAGCGAAAAGAATTAGAAAGAGAGAAACTGATAAGAAAAGAGACGGATAAAGCAACAAACAACAGTGAGCACCTCAGGTCTGTGTATTAAATGGAGTGTAAGCTGCAGCAAGAACAAATATCTCATTTCAGTGTAATGTGCTAAGGGTTTGTAGCTTGCTCTCGCGGCGTTCTTTAAACATTGTTTACTGGACTGATTTTAATGGCTTGTTGGCCACATCATAAAAAGTGTCTCAATATCCATGACTCTCGGCTCCGCTCTTATCTCGCTCTTTCAGAGGCGTGAGAGCCCACAATGTTGAGTCTTAACACATAAATGGGACTTTCAGCTAAAAACGCACACGTACATGCTACAGTGATTTCAAGCGTATGTTGTAAATTAAGCAGTCACGCACACGCACACTGGTGATAATCAATGATACCTGCTGAGACGCAGAGGAAGGAAATACACACAGTCACACCGAGGGTGTTGTTAATTTAATGAAGAGATTAAACCAATCATATGAGCGAAGCAGTTACATTTCTATTTAGGATGGAAAGGAAGAAATGTTAAGGAAGAAGAGGCACTGAGGAACTCGTGGCTGAGGGAAATGATGATTAAGAAATACTAAATGTTGCCAAACGGAGCCACAGTGCGTAGAGTGAATTCCTACTGCCCTCCACTTCCAGTTTAGAAAGACAGAGCAAAAAACCAACAACAAAATCAAAGCGAAATTAAGCTGTGAATCAATGGAGTGCAGTGTGAGAACGCTGCTGAACAGGCGGTTTTCAAGGGGAGATACACATAGCAGTAGATCACATAGAGGGAAGACTGAATGTGTGGGTTTGTATGTGTGTTTTGAGTCTGCCCTCTCTGCCCCGCACACAATAGCGCCTCCAATGATCACCGTAATCTAGGATAAATAGACTTCAGAGGATGTGAGCAGACAGGCGTTGCTAGCGATCATAGCACAAGCCCTCAGGCTTAATGCCAGCTTGTGAACGTGACAGTGGCATCAGAAAGTCTCGAGGGAGGAAATACAAAGATATACAGACACAAGGCCTACAGAGAGTGCTTGAGAGAGATTTCCTGCGCAGAGGATAACTCAGAGATAAGGAAGTTGTCCAATAATGAGGAGGAGAGAAGTTTGGCAAAGAGCATCAAGAGGATAGAGTGGAAGAATAATGAATAGAGAGCGTATTGACAAAAAACAAAGTTAACTTTTACCTCCACACACACACACACACACAAACACATAAACACAGACACACACAGCTCCGTACTTTTTCCTGGTTATTACAGTCCATATGCAGTCCTTGCTCATAGGCCTCGCTCGCTGATAAATACGGGAGATGGATGAGTTTTGGAGTTAATCATCTCAGGGTGTTAATGTCACAGCCTACAGACAGACATGACAAACTCCCTGTACCTCAGTGTTTGGCTGCTCTGCTCCCTCCCCGAGGCTCTGCAACCACTGGCCTGCCTCCATATGGGATGTTGTACTGCAGCGTGTGTGTGCAAGAGGGAGGATGGATTAGTGTTTTTGTATCGAGATGGATAGGTGCATTACTTTGCTTTCCTTTGGCTGAGTCTACTTGGTGTTGCGCTCGGTAATGATGCTGCGATGATTGCACCTTTCTGACGAGAAAAATAATGTTTGTGTCACTTTGCAGCGCCGCCGCCTGAGTCTGGCTTGGGATTTCAGAATGTCTTTCAGGAGGTTAAAAGCATTACATCAAAACAAACTTGTTATGGATTGTGAAATTGGGGACCTGAGTTAGATCAGCAAATTTAACCACCACATGTCTGTGCATTAAGTACAGAGCAGGGTCCCGGGAGGCGGTTAGCTTGTCTTAGCATAGGACAGGAAGCAGGGTTGAACAGCCTGTCTCTCTCCAAAGTTCAAAAATAGCTCCAACCTTTAGTAATTAACACAGTTTATCTGTTTTATCTAATCTGCACAATAACATAACACCAACTTGAGGTTTTAGGGAAGATGTAACTATAATTATTTCTTGCCGAGCGAAGCGGTGCCAGGCAACGAGCAGAGACGTTACATTGAAGTTTTTAAATTTGTGTTTGTCAATGGATTTAAAACAAGGGAGATAGATTGTGTTAATTAGAGAGCTTTAGAGATGCTGGTAGGTGTATTTATCTAACTTTACAGTATTCATGCAAAGCTAAGCTAGTGCTCCAGCGCCATTAATGCACAGACATCACAGTGGTATCGATCTTCTCTTCTAACGCAAAGAAACATATCTCACAAATGTATCACATGCGAAACAAATCTGTCAACAAAAGTTGCAAGTTGAAGTTGAAAAATGTTGAACTCTTACTTCAGGCACGTATGATCTATAATAATTATCCGTGTTTTGTTTTTTTTCCATGTCTTTCTGAAGAACGAGAGGCCGAACCTGGCAGATATGGAGACCCAGGAACTAAAACTCACTCGAGCTCAGCCAAGAAGACAATACAGGATGGTGAGTTCAGGCAACATCAGCAGAAGAATCTGCTTCAGCTAACATGCAGCCAAAACGTTTGTAACCATCATATTCTTGTCGTTACAGCTGATTTGACTAATCTGATACAGCTCTAACATACTCTATGTGTTGTTGAGCTATAATGGTCTTAGTGCTGATGTAATTTGTCTTATAATAGTGAGAGACAGTTAAATCATTACAGATTACCAGGTTTAATGAGAAATAAATGCTTTGAAAGCCAGTCATTGATGTTCCAGACTGTAGCATTACTTTATACTGAGTTTAAATTATTCTGCGCCGGTGTCTCAGCTGCAGATCCCATAAAACAGTGGGTGTAATACAGCAGTGTTTAGCACAATTAGTTATCCACCCTGTCTCAGGTTATGTGCAGAGATGTCAGCGTGGAAGAGAGAGATAACCGAGCTCACGGCTCGTCATCTGAACTAGATAGAGCATGGCGAATGCACACGGGATGATCAAAGCTAGCCCCTTCAGTAACATGGAGCTTTATCCGGGGTTAGCTGCAACACTAACATCATGGTCTGTTAGTGCAGGCTAACATAAGATTTGTAATTTCAGACTTAGCAAGTGGGAATTGATATATCAAAGTAAATATTCCCCTCTTCAGGACACATGCGTTGTCAGTTCTGGTGTTTGTGTTTGCAACAGAATTCAACAAGTTGACGTGGGCTGAAATCCTGTGTGTTGCTTGAGATTACCATGGGTAACATCATATCGTCACCTTCTTAAACTAATGGCCTAAGTCATATTTTAAAGTTTTTAAAATTTTATTTATTTATTTGGTTCCGTTCTTTCTGTTTTTTTAAAAACTTTAAAATATGACTTAGGCCATTAGTTTAAAAAGGTGACGATATATGTTTAAATAGCTTATTCTCAGTGACCAAAAAGAGACAACGCATTTAATTTAATTTTGCAGTATATGGTAAATGTATTCAGTTAATTTACTTTTGGTCAGTTTTGAGGATGTATTAAAAGTTTCTACATGCTACATTTTAAACAAACTAGTCATGCAAGTGGGAACCATGTTTTTATATCTGCAGCACAGCATATATTTAGTTTTTTGTTTTTAGCAGCATTTAGTTTAGCTTATTAAAAATGCAGAGGCATAAAAGCATAATCATCATTGGAACAACTATTTAACTACTGCATGAATAATCACTGTTTGAAATGTATAAGGAAGTAGTGTGGGACCTATAATGAGATAAAATACTTCCTTATTTATTTATTTACTATTTTACTTCTTAGCCAAAGCAACTCCTTGACTGCTATTTAATCTGATAATAATGGAATTGATCATTTCTTAAAATAATTTACACAGAAATAATTAATAATAAAGAAACATAGAGGAGTGATTCATAAATAGCCAAATAAAACAATTTGTGAAAATAATATAAAACGGATTCATTCATTGTATTTTGTGGTGAAAAAACACAAGGCTAATATACCTTGTGATTTAACAAGACTCATGTCCACTTACTTGAACTTTTTGACATGGCACACATGGCATGAAAAAACTGGTCTAAGCCAGAAGAAGGCTCCAGGCTGCTGCTGGAATCATTTCATGAGTTGGCATATGAAAAACTAAATGGGGAACCAATTGGTAAATTAAATGCAAGTTGAAATGTTATTGATTCACAAATTGTGTTCTGTCCGTTAGGTAACTACAAAACCAACGTGTTCTGATGTAATTCAATGGGAGATAAGCTGCGTGGTAACAAAGCCGAGATAAATGTACAAAAAGAGCCACAGCCATACAGCCATTTCTCAGTGCATCCTCATGTATTTGAGTCAGTTCACACACAGATGTTGAGCTCTGTGGTGAAGGTTTGGTTATTTTTAGTTATTTTTCTTGTTATCAGCTATGATGAAACTGTAGAGCTACATCTTTTTTCAGTTTTCAGGGAACACTTATTTCTCTTAGAAAGCTGCAATTCAGAGATTCAAATATTTAAATTGAAGCACATGGTTTTGATTGAGAGTGCCTTTGTTCTGAAATTGTGAACATGTCAGACAGTGAGCTGGGGAAGCCAGAAATGTCAGTGGCTCATATAAACATAAGTGACTCACCCGTTTGTGTGCAATATGTGCAAATATATATATAAACCTTATTAATTTTCCCTTTTAAATGGCGCAAAATGTGAGATTTTTAATTACATTTAACTCCCCATTCTTCCCTTGTCTACTATGTGTTGTGAGTCAGTGTGTGTGTTTGGTGTTGCTGGGGGCATAATGTGTTCAGATAAGCACACAGGCTCTCTTTTAGAAAACATATAAAAAAAGAGGAGATTGAAAAGGGTTTTTAAACTTAGATACAGTGAATAGAGTCTGGCCTTTCTCCTATTTGTCACTTTACTACTTGCTTTAGGTAAAAGGATGATCTAATGGACACATACAGTGTTGGTATGTCATATCAGGTACGGCTGTTTGTGATTGGATAATAACAGGAGAGTAAAGTAGATGGAGGTAGAGATGCAGGGCTCTGATATTCCTTCTCATGCGTGTCCTCACACATACACACACACACACACACACACCCACACACACACACACACCTTTCAGCTTCAGATTAATGAATGCCTCAGTCAAGGAGAGTGCAAAAACATTTAATTATCCCTGACACTGAAGGTGAGGCAAGAGGCCAGATCTGTCATCCACCTAAACCGCGTGTGTGCGTGTGCGCGTGTGTGTGTGTGTGTGTGTGTGTGTGTGTGTGTGTGTGTGAGAGAGAGAAAGGATAGAGGAAAAAGAGGAAAAGATCACAGTGTGTGGATGAGACAAAGTATTAGGCTGTTAGCTAAGTGTGTGGTCTTTCATTGTGACCTCTCCTGAAATTGACTAAAGGTCAAACTGACGCAAACTCCTTGTCTGGCAGCAACACATGGTCAGTTAAGAGAGGGATCTTTGTTTGTAAAGCAGAAGAAAAGAGTCTGCTTGTACAAGTGCAAAATAAAATCTTGAATGAATAGAATAAAATCTTCACTTCCTGCACAGCTGCAAACTATTCACTTTTATCTCTGCCAAAAAAACCTAGCCGAAAATAAAGAAGCTTTTAATCAGTCTGAGTTTGATTCTAATACAAAGGTATAATTGTATTATATTCCTCTGTCAAGTAATTGAAAGATTGGCACATCATTTGGTAAAAAACATTCTTGGTCTCCAGAGGATTCAGTTTGGGGATCTCATGACTTTTCCTTTAGCTCCATCATCAGGTCAAACTTCTGGTAATGACCAAATACCTGCAGAACTAATGACGTAAAATGTTAGCCTTCTAAAACACTAAACTAACGTGGAGAACATGGTCAACACTATACCTGCTAAACATCAGCATGTTAGCACGCTGACGCTAGCATTTAGCTCAAAGCACTGCTGTGCATTAGTACAGTCCCACAGAACCTTTAGCGTGGCTGTGGACCCCCACTGTGTGTTCAGACAGAATGCAAAGCTAATTTTAGAGGTCAGTGGTAAGACGCAATTAGTCACAAATTCCCTCTGGGCGGTGAGGAGTGACAAAGTTTGTACTTTAGCAAAAACATGTGCGTGTATCCCTAAGCTTTACGAATCTACTTCTCAAACGTACAGTCGAGAGGAAAGAAAGAGAGAGACTGGACGAAGATAACGGAAAGAGGTGAAGCTTCTGGTGAGTTCAGTCAGAGGCGGACTAACACACAACACAGACACACTCTCACACACGGTCGGTACATCTGTCGGTGTACCAGGAGTCGGTGGACTTGGTACATTGGCTGTTTAGGGCAAATTACGAGCGGTGCAGCGTATTCACACGAATGTGGTGTGAATCACAGTTTCAGCTTTGTTAAAATATGTACTCCTGAACTGACTGTTATCAGGGGCACGTTGCTCATTTCGGCTGAACTGTTCTTTCTTTGTGTTGGTCGACACAGTTAGAGAGTCCAGTATTTACATCAGCCATTGTGTGTGTGTTTTTGTGTGTGTGTGTGTGTGTGTTTCCTCCAACAAAGCTAATTTCATGCATATTCTATTTTACTTCTGCTCTCAGTTCTCCATGACGATGATTAGAATTATAAGCACACTTCAAGCAGAACAGTTTATGTACAACTTTATTTAGAGTGTAACAATTAACAAGTTCTACCTGAAATGAGCGTCCTCGCCCCGAGCACGTCATCCTTAAATGCATTTTTGCTCCTTTGCTTTGAAGCTGTCTTCAAAGACTGCTTGATTATTCGCTTTTATACTGTTCCTTTAAAAATGATTTGCTGCCAGCCACAACTTCACAAAACATCCTCTTTCAGGGCTTTTTCACAAAGAAGTCTGAGTGTGCTGTTGTGTGTATAAGGGTAGTGTGGCAGTGATGAATATTCAGTTTGTAAGTGATAGTCGATAGCAGTTCTCCCTCTCCAGATATTTTTCTCCCGTAAGCCACTGTGGCTTCTTCTCTGACATTCACACTGACACAGACTCTATATCTTCTCCATTCCAGCTACATTCACAATAATATAATTTTCTCATGTTTTCAATAATTAATTTTATGGATGGTGACTCCGTTCTATCACTGCGTCCTCCCCAAGGCCCTCTCTGTGCTTTCATCCGTCCATCATTCCTCACTGTCATCGCTCCAGTGCCTCTCATAGGCCAAACAGTCAGACCCTGAGGAGCGTTCACAAAGCAGATAGAAAAGGTTTTATTTGCTCCTGATCTGTTTGTCTTTCTGTTTCTCTATCCCTTCATCTCTTGTTTTTCCTCTGTAGCCCCCCCAGGTGAAAGAGAAGAAACACCTTTTTAATTAGTTTATCAAAGCCTGAAAGTGATCCTCATTTTTTCTAATAACCGTCAGAAATCTGTCTTCTGGGAATTGTTGTTGCAGCTGTTTATTTAATTTCAAACTTGTTTATTTGCTATTAGAAACAGTGGCTTGGGAGAGCAAACAATGGAGAGCAATGGAGCACAGTGTCGATAAAGGAGCACACAACCCCACCCATACACACAGATTACGAAAACACCCCGTTGACCCATGTCCAATTAATTTGAGGTCACCCTCTACTCTCTGACAGGGCTTGTTGGCAATGTAGGCTCTTCTATTGGACTCTCTTTATTATCCAATCACTGCACTCCACTCTGGCCTTCGTCCAGTATTAGAGGACACAGGAAGTAAGGAGTGTTTTATCTTACCCTTCTCTTCTCGAAGCCTCTTTTTCCTGTCTCTTAAGTAACATTAATGGCAAAAGAAAGACGGAGCACAATTCTCGAGGAGGGGTTGGGAAGGGCAATTTACTGTCAACTTTAATTGTAATAAAATTTTACAGCTTCGAGTATAATGTGCTTTTCTGCCAGGAATCCACTTGGAAGTTTTGCAGCAATTAAATGGCTGGAAGTTATGTTCAGGGTTGGATCATCCAGGAAAGAAGAAGAAGTTTAAAGAAGTATTGCACACTGTAGACAATAACCGCCATAAGGGCAGTTTGCCTTAATGATTATAATGTGAAACGATACAGCATCACTGACACACTAATGCAGTTAACAGTGATTCAGAGACTAATTCTACGTTTTCCCTGTCAAGGCATGGATCAAAACCATGACCTTGTGTATTACAAAGTAATGCCCATTGAAAGTCCCCTAAGAGTATCCACGTAAACAAAGGTTGTTAAAAAGCATGGGTTGTAATTTAATGAATTGTTTTTGTAGGGTTCTGGACTCCATGTCATATAACTTTCAGTGTTCACAACAGCTTTCCTCAGTAGTCAAAGGGATGAGAAAGACAATACTGTTGGACATACAGTAGGTACATACAGTGGGTATTCTGTGAGAATTGCAGGTCAAGTGTATACATCAGTTAAACTGTCGTGAAGAAGAATTTTCATTGCGAATCAAATATCCATGCTTTGAAAGTTTGACATCATCACTGCTACATCAGACATTAAACACGTCATAAAACAGAGATGTTCAAGTTTCTTTCATTGAACTTTAATATATACAGAAGCACTAAGCTGAATGAGAATGGGTTTCTTACGCCAACAGTATGTTTCTAGCTCTCCTCTGGCTGACTGTGTTTACCCTGTGGCTCCCAGCAGGCTCTGAGCTGTGGACATGGAGGAAGAGAGGGAGTCAATATATGAACATACTTCATCCACAGTTAGTGAAATGGAGGCACAAAGTGCACAAGAGAGCAGTGTAACTGCGGTGTTGGCAGGAAGGCAGCGGAAGGGCAAAATGATGGG
The DNA here is from genome assembly GCA_943593645.1 of Bovichtus variegatus. Taxonomy (NCBI): domain Eukaryota; kingdom Metazoa; phylum Chordata; class Actinopteri; order Perciformes; family Bovichtidae; genus Bovichtus; species Bovichtus variegatus. The sequence continues at coordinate 7,245,067 of CALSCE010009297.1, forward strand.
TTTATTGTAACACCGCAACACCTACACGCACAGAGGAACAAAGCTGTGATTGCTGAGACATAAGTACGACGGTGAGGAGACCCGGTGGCATTTATTAAAAAGATATACCTTCACATATCCCTTTACATGTAGACAGAGAGCGTACGGATCCCTTATAGATGATACACACACACACACACACACATACATATATATATATATATATTGATTTGATTTTTACATGAGCTTGATGAAGATGGAATTGATCTTCATGTTCAGCCAGATGAATCTTTTTGTCAGATTTTCTTAGTTTTTTCTAAGATGCAGCACAACTTTTGATTTCAGCTGGGAATATATTTTCTTTTATGTACTTGCTGCTCGCTGAGCATGCACTACCAACCATGGAGTATATTGATTCTCCCAATGGTATATAAAAGCAGATTTTACCAGATGGTAGCTGGGATGATGCTGGGTTTGCAGCAACCGCAGCACTTTCAAAGCGTGATGCAACACAGCAGCGTAGCAGCCATGAAGTGTCAATGTCAACAGATTTAATAAAAGTCTGATTCTAAAAGTTTCACACGTCTGAACTGTACAAAGGTACTTAAGTCCTAAAAGACAACTGTAAAATGGTTACAACTTTACCTTTCTAGTGTTAATCTTAATTTACAATAAAATAAACCGATTATGATGATGATGCACATACAGTATACACACATATACAATGTGTGCAATCTTTTTACTTTTACATAAGCGCATTTAGAAATGGATTCATTAAAACTGTGTTTTTTAATCACAAACGGAGCACAGCGTTAGTTCATGCAGAGCACCGAAGTCACTTGCATTAACTGATTGGCATCGGCTGTTTCTTTCATTCTTCACTACAATGTGTCTTGCGTCATTTATCAATCTAATGAAGTTAGATGGATCGAATATAAGGCCGACATGTGACATGCAATCACTTTGACTGTTGTTTGTACTGTGTCTACACTGTGGGTGCCTTTGTGTGTAAACCTTTTGGGTGTTGTTGAATTAAATTTGATATTCAGGTGTTCGACGGATTAGTTCTCCGAGCCAAATCCTCATTGCTGCTCAGATCATTTTCCACCAAGTGACCATTTGTTCTAAAATACACATTAATTAAAAGGTTGTACACCACAAAATGATGTTTATATTCAAACAAATGTTTGAAATAAACGACAACCAGCATCAAACTGTGTGTGTCAGACCAAAAGAAGGGTAAATGGGCCCAACTTGAATTCAAACTGAAGACATTTCTGTCTATTTGTTAATGATCTGCTGCTGTCTTGTGCCCTCGCGACCCTCAGCTACAGCTTCCTTCTGTCACCCCCACAGACTGGTAAACCCAGCACCCGGGGGTCACCAGTCAACCTTACATATGGCCAAGGACAATGACTTCACAAATTGGAAGTGGTGTCTGTGGTGGAACTGTTGCTCTTGCTCACAAACCGTAGCTGTAACATTATAGAGAATACACACATGACTTGCCTCTCCCTGTTTTTTCATCCCTTATCAGCTACCAATTTCAAAGCACTGTGTCTCCACAGTTTCTCCATTAAGCAGTGTCTGATGAAGAATCATAATACTTCACGCATACACACACACACAAATCATTTACACTTGTACATTTGGCAACGTCTTATCAGCCGCAGACAACCTTGTTCATTTACATAAATCAATAACATTTTCAAGGTAAGAAATGTGGTTTTGAGTGTGAAAATTTGTTTTACTTGGCACTTTGGAATGAATGGATATGCAATAAGGCATGTCAAGCTATTGACTTATTCACACACGCTCACGGATGAGAATAAAGTCATACTTAAGATTAGAAAGAAGAGAGCGGAATAAAAGGAGATGAGAGACTCGTATTGAGGAAAGTGAAAGAGTGGTGGCGAGAGTGTGCTGCAGTGCTCCTGCATTACAATTGATTGGCTGGTTTAACCGCCAATGCTGCTCACTCGAGCTTTAAATAGACGGATAAAACTCTCTTTTACCCTTCGCTCTCCCATTCGCCTCTCTTCCCTGCTTCCTCTTCCCCCTCTTCATCCTGTCATTTCCTCCTCTGCTCATTTCTTCCCTTGGCTCTTCTTTTTGCTTCTCCTTTCTTTTCCTCTCCTCCATTATTTTCTCCTCTTCCCTCTCTTTATTTATTCTTTTTTGCTCCTCCTGTCTTGTTTTCCCCCTCTCCTCTTTTCTCCTCTTCTCCTTCTGCTCCTATAGATACCATAAATATTTAAATCACGTCAGCTGAGAACTATTTCACATTCAGAGCATCATTGTCTCTCCAAATTCACTTCTTCTTTTTTTTTTTTTTTTTCACTGTTTTTGAGAAAGTTTTATCTGCGTAACCATCTACAAGTGATGCTCCGTGCACTTGTGTGTGTAGGTGCATAAACTGACTTGCTCATTTGTATGTGTGGGTCTGATGTCCAATTTGTCTGTGAGTTGAGGTCACACACTAATCCTAAATTGTCCTCCAATCCTGTTAACCAGATACGAGCCTCCTTTTCCACGATTTCTTCTCTCCTCTCTCCCTTCGTCTCTCATTTCCTCGTAGTGATAAAGTCATTTTGCAGCAAAGTGAAATAAGATGGGTTTCCTCCAGCACTGATAGATGGAGGTGAAGACATGCCCAAATAAGCGGGCGATAGAAACATACAGCTGATCAGAGAGCTATCAGAAGGAAGGTTAAATATCATGGCTTTTCATTCTAGTGGGATATGAGAGGGCACGCGGGCTTATGATGTGTTTTTGTATCTGTGTATGTGTTGTTCAGATTGTAAGGAAACGAGTGTGTTGCCCAGTTATGACAGATGGGTGCAGTGTGCTATCTCTTCCCATGAGATTATCCAAGCCTCACCATCTTTACTGCGTGTGTTCATTCCCAAAGATAACGAGCGCTCTCCCATATGCTTTGACAACTCCAGATATGTTCAGAGTTATGTATATTAAGAGCTGATATGAGAAGGTGTTCATTCATTCTTATAGATGCTTGTTGATATTACAGTGTTACTGCGAGCGAAGACAAGAAAACCGAAAATCGCGTGTTGTGACTCTCTAGCTGATTCATCGCTGATAAACCAGCATGTACACTGCAGCGTACCCATTAGGCCCAGAATGGAGACAAGGCCAGTCCTGTTTTATGGCGTAAGTAGACGTGTACATAATCGCGGCTTTGATCCGTTACCCTCTGTACTACCTTAATTAACTTGGGATTTAAGATAATGTTTAGTTTGTTCACCACGGTTACACCATTTGGTCTCTGTATGTGGTTTAAAACCCACATTTTCTTTGATCTCAATTTATATTTTTTAACATGGACTTGACTTAACTATTTAGCATAGGTTCAGGAGCAGAACCACAGCTCAACCATAGCATCTGATCATCTGTCAAGCCCGCTTGTACTTCGTTATCCCATCCTGTTGTTCTCAGTGACAAACCGTGCTTCGTGCTTAATTGCACCCTTTGCGTCCATCCAAAAAAAGTTAGGCTCATGTTAACTTTGAATCCACTCGCCGTGAGTCTCGAAATGCAGATGAATCCGTCCGATTCAGGAAATGATCTATTTGAATGCGATTCCCCTCCAGCCACGATATCCCACAGCAGTCAGACCAAACCGATTGCAGAGCTCTCCTCCTTGCATCAGCTGTCCTAATATCCACAATCGAAACCCACAATTAGAAACTGGATCGTGGCCCCTCACCAACGCCCGTCTTTCAACTTTACTCAGCTTCCATCAACACTCCAGCAACAACAAACACATGCTTCATTCACCATCTCCATCTAGGATGGTCTTGACATGACATCACAGCACCTCTATCCCCTTCAGAGACTCTGCTACTCCCACCCCCCCCATGGCGGGGTCCAGGTTATATTTTCCCCCATGCCTGCTCCCTCTGTGCTTCCTCTGCAAAGCAGTTCCAGCTGAGCTTCCTCAGCTTATCATTCTTTTCATCCAAGGCTTCATAAAGTCCCAATGCACACACACCCTTTCATCCCAACCCACATCCAATACGGCCTCTGCTGCTCCCAATATTTCTCAGCACACACAGCAACCCAAGAGCCCCCCAGGTAAGACCCAAGGGGCCCCACCACAGGCCAAGTTGGCTCTTCTCAGCCTTCTTCATGCCCTACTGTACTAATCTATCCGTTTCCCCTCACTCCCCAACCCTTCATTATTCTCACCTTCGTTGAAATAAAATGATCATGGAGTGATGTTTTGCGAGGATCTGTATCACAAAATCATTTTTTTCTTAAGTCTGTAGTATTCGAATTGTAACTCCACAATATTTAATTCAGAATGGTATCTTGACACATTTTTTTTCTTTGGTATATATTGCGCCTTCTGCAATTTGGATATTGCACTAGTCCATATTGCGAATAAGATAAAATTTCGATTAATTGTTCAGCCCTACTTTCAAAGCCTCAGCTCAAAATCCACTCATTCTCACTGGAACAGGGAGAGGACCCACTCAATTCTTGAATCAGTATTTTTGTAATACCGTAATCGACTCGGGCAACTATACTCCCGAGACGAACCTCACACAGTGTCCTCCTTCCCGGCCTTCAATATATCCTGAATGACCAAAATCAACGACTTCCTCCTCTACGTTCATCTTCTTCCCCACATCCATTCATCCATCCTCAACATTCAATACACTACAAATGTCATTAAACTCACACTGTTGTGGTGTTTTCCTTGCTGGTGATAAAGCTCTAGTCACCCTCTTTGACTGTCACTGTGTCTTCTTCACCTCCTCCACCTCCTGTTTTTTCTCTTTTTTTTTTTTGTCTGTCAAATGAAAGTGGGTTTGTGCTGTTAGCCTAGTGTGAAATGATCTGCTGCTTTGATCTTTTGTCACCCTGGACACCAGCCAGATGTGCCTGGCTGCCACAGCGATAATGTCACTTTGGAGATTGATTTGGAAGAAGATGGGGTCGACGCTCAGAGAAAATAGTCCTCATTAAGCAGCTCACACCGTGGAAAACTCAATGTTTACTTCATACCTTTTATCATTCTTCTTACCCGTCTGTTTCTCAAACTCATTATGTTTCTTCCTGCTTCAGTTAGTAGACCGCGACAATCTGCCAGCTGGAAAACCAAAAGAACAGATTGATGTTTTTCTGCATCAACTTTCAACTTATGCACTACATCGTGCTGACGCTTCTGCTGTGCATGTTTCCACCTACTTATTTTTGCAGCTCAGAGATCAAGTTTATCCCTGATCTCTCTCCGTAGGTCCGGACGCCACCAAGGACCCCTGTCTGAAGGTGCGATGCCCTCCTCACAAGGTGTGTGTCAGCCATGACTACCAGACAGCCATCTGCACCAATCACAAGCAGCCGACTCACAGGTAAGGACCAGCAGTGTGACATTTTACTAACTCCCGGTTTTGGTTGTGTTGGTTTTACTTCGGTTTTACTGCTGTGGCTCAGCAGGTAGAGTGGGCCGTCCACTTATCTCAGGGTTAGCAATTTGATCAGTAGCTCCTGTCTAAGTGTCGAAGAGGCAGCGCTGTGTGAAAAGCACCATCAACACTTATCACTGACATAGAGCATACTGTATGATAATCCATTTTATTTCACAATGTTTTACAGCAAATGTCTCTGAGACCACAAGCAGAAGTAACGCAGTGTGTCATCACTTCAAAAGCATGTTTATTAGCAATTTTTATAAAATGAGGAAAGGTCATGAAGTATAAACAATGTTTAAGTTTTAAAAATATATTTTTGAGCTGTTAAAGAGGGACAAAAACACAACATTAGGGTTAATTCAGAATCTGTGTTATCTACAAAAGAACAACACAACTGTGAAGTTGTTGTCTTTCTCTCTTAAATATGAAGTCAGTATTAAGCTGAAGTAAACGTCTGTAAACTCAAAATGCAAAGTTCACCAAAGTTGAATATATAATATATATATATATATATATATATATATATATATAAATATATAATGTGCTAGACCCACAGGTGGTCACATTAGAGTAATTATATTCAGTAGAAGCATATAATAAAGTAGCATTTTGTTTTTTGTGTGTTGACAGTGTCTAAGAATCTGCGTCAGTGACAGACATACAGACACATTTTCATCTGTTTACTCTCTGGACTCTTTCAGCAACCAATTTGTTTGTGTTTTCAACCTTGTCATGTTGCCAATTTTAAGGTTTTCAATTTAACAGTTCAAGAAGCATTTTCCCCAAAAGACTTTAAAAAGTGTTTTCTCTTTCTTGGGTTTAATTGATTTCCTCAATTCATTAGCTCTGAAGATGCTTGATTTTAATGCTTTTCTTGCAATGCCTTAATTACAAGTCTTATTTGCTGCTTAATATGTCAAACGATTCACCTAAAATCAGTATTTCCCCATCACCATCATTCACTAAAGCTTTGGACCATAGTATTATTTTATCTATGAGTTAAATAAATTGAGGTAATTACCATAACACAGATTAAGTGTCCTCTCAGAGGGAAAATTCAACTATTTGCTTTCAAGATATTTGCAAAAAGATGTTGAGAAATACAGTTACACTATGTTGCAACGAGTGTATCTAGGAGATGATTCATCATTGCTATTCACTGCTGTCAAAATCACCATTTTGAAGACACCCTAGACACATTTTGGTATTACTGTTGGGTTTGGTATAGATCAGGATTGGTTTCTTCTTCTTCTTCTTCTTCTTCTTCTTCTTCTTCTTCTTAGAATTGATATAGCTCTGCATGGACTTCTTGTCTTCTATTTTTGGGCAATAATGTTTAGCTGCCAGATTGGACATCTACATTAGCATCCAGCTATAATAAAAAAATATTATGAAGCCTTGCAGTGGTAATTGGTATGCCCCTCTGTCCTGCTGTGAGGGGGCTGTAGTACCGTCAAATCAGAGCTTTCCAGATTACAGCAACATGGAAACTCTCAGCGGGGGGTTGTACAGTGGTATATGAGGGAGAGAGCGAGATATCACTTTCTTGTTTCTGTTTGAGGCTAATCTGTCTATAGAACGTCTGTCAGCTCTTCTCTCTGTAGCTGTCTCTCTCAGTGAATAATTGTCATCATGCACGCACTAATTTCCCTGGCCCATCCCTCCCTTCAAATCACACTAATAAAGAAGACATTCGTGTGCTTCAGTGCATTTATGCCAAGAGCACTTGAAAGGAGAGGAGGAGATGCACGAGATGTGATGGGGAGGTAAATTAGCGGAAATATCTCAAACATCAACCTACATGTTTCATTGTGCCTTCATCTCACTTTATCTGCCAGCACTGTTTTATTTATCAGTGCAGTGTGCAGGTCTAATCTGCTGTGGCAAAGATAATCGGTCAGTGAGTGTGACACCAACCAAGAAAGCGCCTGACACGCTGCCTGGGACTTGAATGTTGTAGTTCTACAGAGCAGGATGTCTCCAAATGGATTGAATGATGAACTCTTACTTAATACATTTTTTTTTTGTAAATGAAAAAAGGTATATTTGTATTTCTATTATGAAAAAAAGACCTGAAAAAGGACATTTTCTTTTCCATCTTTGTTTTTTTCCAAATGCCGTGCGCGTGTGTGTTTGCTTCATTCCCCAATCTATCAGACCAAAATGTGCTAAATAAATAAATATTGCAGCAGTAAACGAGTGTTTAGATTAGATATTTTAGAGCGTGGATGTGAAAGAGGCTGTATGACTTTGGAGTCTCCATCTGATCACTGCAGCAGTTGATGTTCACTTTGCATCATTTGTTGTCATCACATTAGTTTCACTGAAAGAGTTAATCTGCCTCTAATTCCATCTCTGCTCCATGCAGCGAGGTGTTCAGTGAGAGCACTTAGATAGAAAATTGCTGCAAGATTTGGATCAAACGCAATTACACTCGTTATTGAAAAGGCCTCGATGGACCAATCAGGATTCGCTCTGCTTCTGTTGACCCTGACAACCAGACACACTTTTAAAACTTTCTGCTTGGTAAAAAAAACTGATTCTGCTAGTTTGAATAATGTTCCTGCCTGAAAAGTTATGATTGCACTTACATTTTCTCTCATACATTCATTTATGAGTGTAATGTTCAAATGTAATATATACACTAGAAAGAAGTTGGCACAAGCATTGTAGATATTATTGCTTGTTTTGTGTTTTTATGTGGGAGACGAGTAATGTCAAAAAAATTGTATTCGTGACTGTGTGAATTGAAGTATTGTTTCCCCAACAATTCTCTTTCTTTCTCAGTGTGAAACCCAGGAAAGGCAGTGCAGGCCACAAGCACAGGCTTGAAGCTGGTGCTCATGGGAAATGTAGGCTCTGCTCAGGGCTCCAGTCAAGTCCTGTGTGTGGATCTGATGGACACACCTACTCCTCCAGGGTGAGACATCCCTTTTTCCATTCATCTCTCTCTAAGTTTCACTCTCTTCTTCCTGTCTCTCTATACTTTTCTCTCACTTTAAGTGTGTCATTTTCTTTTTCTCAGTTTCTCAGCGAATATCATTTATCAATAATTCAGATTGTTTTCAACCATAAAAGCAGGACAGTGTTGCTTCAAGACATACAGCAGCGCTTGAAGAGCCACTAAATTATATAATTGTGCTGTAAATATTTGAGATAATGTGCACTTTTTGTTCTTTTTCTTTATAGATGATATTTTAATGGTTTTCATCTGTTGTCATTTTTTCACTCTGCTCTTTTGTCTTTCTCCTGCCTCCTCTTCTCTTCCTGCTGTCCCACTTTACCATCTATGTATTGACTCCTGTCCTCCTCCACTGCAACACAAATGCCTCAGAACAGGGTCAGCCATCAGAGCTCTTTTAAGCAGCTAAAAATCATCTCAGGACGATTCGGAAAAGCTCTCCAACTACACTATCTTCTCTGACTCTGGCCTCCTTTCCAGCTGATAGCCTCTGTTTGTATTCTCACCCTCAGCGACATAACATTATGCATAGCCGCAAACTCACATGTCATTATGGAGGAGAAAAGAAAGGCAAGAAGGAAATGAGCAGAGGAAGTTTAAACTGAGGAGGTGAAGAGGGAAATGAGGTGGCTGGTTTGTCCTTGGTTTACCAGACTGTGGACTCTTATTGACATCCACATTCATATTGTTTTGGTTGCAAGGGTTGAATCACACCCAAGTACACAGGAATTTCAAACAAATGAACAATGTAAGACATCACTTGAGCTGAATCAAAATCTTTCTGACAGGAATATTGGCAAACTAGAGTGACCTATGAGCTTCCAGGAAACCTGCACACTGTTGTGACTTGCTCAGTATTATTTATTAATTGCAGCGACTGTAGTGTCCGAGGAGAAAGAATCAATAAAAGCAAACCTTTTAGAGGAGTTCAACTGCGGCCATGTTTTTTCTGCTGGGAAACTTGTCGTCCATCCACACATCATCCACCTTTTTCAGCTCAACTCTGTAGGAAAAAAAAAATGGACTTCTAGACATTTGGAGGTCATGTGGTTTTCTGCTGAAATTCAGGGTTAAGCATTCAATGCAAAAGTAAAAAAAAAAAAAACATGAATTTGGGGATTTCAATCCCTTGTGTATGAGAAAGTCAGGCTTTTCCTCATGACCTACCTGCCTGAAACTGTGCTAAAGAAGAGACGTATTGAAGGAGAAACAAGAGGTAGAACGATAGGGATGGGGAGGGCTGGGAAGTCCCTCCGGTCGCTGCGGTAATTTAGTTAGAGGGTTTCAGTTAGCTGGTGGAGTGATGGCTCCCTGTGGCCCAACTTAAACTCTGCTCACCAGTGCGCTGCTGGTCTCGAGCTTATTCATGTTTTATTATTACATTACATGCCTCCCTCATTGTGACCGCACACACACACTCAATATACTATTAAGAGGACAGTAGTCTTATCTCCTGAGAGGCTTCAGCCCACTAAGTCAAGTCCATTACTTCCCCCCTTTTAAATCATCTTTCTCCT
>CALSCE010009297.1:7257863-7278347 GCA_943593645.1 Bovichtus variegatus
TGTGTGTGTGTGTGTGTGTGTGTGTGTGTGTGTGTGTGTGTGTGTGTTGTGAGTCCTTCCATCTATCCATTTGGACTATTGAATATTTGGACTTGCTTACAACCCTCACACACAACGTACACAAACACACACATATGTTGCCCTCACAGCTCTTTTCTAATCGCTCTCTGATTAGGAAGCATTTATTAGAATCCAGAGGATCATCTGGCACATTTCATACAAACCCATTGTGTCTGCTAATTAATGACGACTCCCTCTTTATCTTACACTCTCCTTCATTAGCTTAGGGCTGAACTTGACTGCTGCCTAATTAATTCCCCTCCATCTTTGTTCAATAGAAACTATAATTATGTGTTTGGTTTGCCTAGAGTTTGACTCTTGGATTGAACAGTGTGCTTGAGTTTGTGGGAAGAGAAAAAGTGATCTATTTCCAAATCTTGAACAGTGTCAAAATGCAGCATTACATTTAGTTTCACTATCTGACTCTGCTTTGACTCTTTTTCCGTTCAAACTTAGTCTTTCCTCATTTTCCTATTCCCTCTCTCTCTCTGAATCTATTTTCTTATCATGAATGTCACTGCACTTTCCAGCACAGTCTCTCCTAAGACCATCAGGGAGATAGCAGGTCCAAATGTATGTGCATTCACAGATAGCAGGGATGATAGAATCTCTCGTTAGATCGGTAACATAAAATGGTAAACAGATGGCGATGGCAGTAGGTGAGGAAAACAGTTTGTGCGTGTCAGACTGTGTTTCTATGGTAACAGCCAAAAGTTTGCAACAGTTCGGTATGTGCGATCACTCCTCTATGTTTACTGATAGCTCGGGATCAAACTGGGTCTCAACCTTCATATCAGACTGTTAAATATCTGCAACTATTTTCATCACTTTTACAGTAAACAGGGTTCTTGTGGTTTCCCAGCAGGTTTGCCACAGGGCGGCTGTGGCTCAGGAGGTGGAGTGGTCATCCACCAGTTGGAGGGTCAGAGGTTTGATCCCTGGCCTGTGTGGTCAACATGGCAAAGTGTCCTTGGGCAAATTGGAGGCCAACAGTGTGTGAATGTTTATCCATACTGATGCATGTGGCACCTTGTACAGTAGCCTCTGACTCTGTGTGAGGGTTTATGCTGACAATGTGTTGAAAAGCACTTTGAGTGAGCACTAAGATTGGAAAAGCACTATATACTGTAAATGCAGTCCATTTACCATTTGTTGCTTTTAAGCTGGAGATTCAGATTATCAGATGGTTTGGATGAAATGTAGACATATTTTTAGGGATTGTACAATAGCCAATTACATATTGATCATTTTTTATATATTATATATTAATCATTTTTATGTTCCCCAATTAGTCCAGGGGATGGGGGGAGTAACAAAAAAAAAACAGGCAAAGAGAATCAAGGACGACAGAAGTATATGAAACCAAAAGTAGAAATGTATTTGCAGTAAAGGAAATGTCTGCATGGACATCTCACCACGCCAACTGAAAACTACTTTCTAAAAGGTTCACAATGTTTTGAAATATTAAAAAATTTAAAATTGCGTGTGTGTGTGTGTGTAAGTTAATTTGTATGGAGGGCAGATGAGGTAAGTGTCATGGCGAGTTGACATCAGGAGAAATAAGCCAGACAGGCAGAACTAATCTAATTAAAGTGACACTGAGCTGTTTAATTCAAGAAAAAGTAATCACGTCGAGGTTTTGTTAGACATTCATATACATACTGTCATATCAGGCTTTGCTGAGGCCACTGAGCTCACTGAGCTTTGATATTTTAATATATTATTATCTGAAGTACTTTTGTAGTTTGATTGGTACAAGATATTACAGTAATCTAGGCACAAGAAGATAACATATCAATATTTCAGTATTTCAAGGCCATTGCTTTTAAATCAACACTGAATCATTCGTGGCATAAAAAGCAGGTCAAACTAACCAGTGAAGGCAAAGCAGGTCGACTGTGTTGGAAATGAATCACTCTCTCACTACTCCTTATTCAACAAACCCTCATCCATTTACTTTCTAGTGAGAGGTAACTTGAGAACTTGTGAACTTGAGATTGCGTACACTTATTAATAGTAATTTCTCTGACAGGTGTAGCGTGTCGCACAACTGTAATTTTCACATATTAAAAAGCCAAACTTTGAAGGGTGGGACTGTGAGCATTAGTGTACATGCTGTGGACATGATGTCAGGATTTTTGAGGCCATTATATCATGCGTGAGATTGCCCAGAATTTGGACATGCAAATAAAACGGCAGGGGGTGGTAAATGTAGCAACTCTATAATAAACAGGAAGTGACGTTGGACGCGGCCCAACTGTACAACATGCTTTATTCTTAAGCAGAGTAGCTGAAATGTATATTTTGTTGAGTTCAGTATTGATTAAACACAGAACGCAGCACACAGACTCTCAAAGCAGGTTAGAAAGGTTTATTGCAAATTTGGTTTCCAGAATGGAGATAATGGCAGACGGGCTAAGCAGAAGGAGAGTGTTCTTGGGGCTCATCCAGTGACTTAATTGACAGGCACAAGGAGCTGAGAGAGAACAGGCGGGGAGGAGACTGGGAATCCAGAACGATAGACTGGCAGGCGGATATGAATCTTAGCACAAGGAACAGAGTGTTAACTCAGGAACAAAAATACAGTCATTCTGCAAAAAATACTTTTTTCGGCCTAACAGCCTGGCTAGCACTTTAGTAGACAGGAGAATGTGGTGAAGGCAGGGAGGAAAGCCAGGGTCCATGTACTGCAACAGCTGACGAGCTGATGAGACGCAGGTGTGCCAGCTGCTGGAGGAGCCACGCCCACAAACACGCCAACACAGACACACAGGGGACAGGAGACAAGAGGGCAGGGGACATATTGAAAGACAAGGCAAAGCTAAAGGAGAGGCAGAGACCATGGCTAAGGCCTTCACATCATGACGTTTTCCATCGAGGTCAAGGAAAGGTCGTTAGGAAAAGACACAGGATGCAACCATTCGACCCCATTCGACATATTTATTATTTCTTAATGAGTATAAGAGTCTCCAATGGAGCCTTGTGAGAATGCAGGAGAAATACTATCCCAAGTCCATGAGATGTTGCCTATATTATTATCATCATTATTGTTACTATCATTTTTATTCAAAGATAAAACTTTGTGAGGAAGACAACCGGTCTCAGCTATGAATGCCAGCTCTCATGCTGAGGCAGTTCGTGAGTATGTACTGTAATCTTTATACTGTAAAGAAATCACAGATTCAACAGTCAGTGAAAAGCAATGTAACAACATCTTGAAAGGAGTTGATTCTCTTATAAGAGTAGTGGAGGAATTGGAGGAAGAATTGTAGGTGAATATCTGTTATTTCATCTCTCTTTCACTCACTCACCGATTTTCATAGATGCTGCAGTATACTGTTTATTTGGAGTGTGGGGCTAATATAATGCATGATAATATGTTTTTTATTTGACAAGGCAGAGTGGAAGGCTTGAAATATCATATTTGATGAGTACCTCTGACTCAACCGCACTAATAACCTTTATTTTTCACAGTGTTAGTGGGAGTGTGGGGAACATCTCTCCTACACTCCCCATTCATTTTCTGTCTCCAATCTCCTATCCATAATTTTTGAGTGTTGGGTTAAAGTTCCACCTCCACGTCTTTCGTCTTTCACCTCACATTTTTCTGCCCTTTTATTCATTGCACAAAGGACTGTGAGAGATTCATTTTCTTTTTTTTTTAAACATTTCCTAGGCTTTTGACATTGGTTCAAATTGGCACAAATGGATCCTGCAAAGGCTCTACAGCATTGTAGACTACAAAGACACGAGGCAGAAGCTGTCTGGAACTGATAGAAATTAGAGAAATTAGAGAAATATTAAGGCATTATTACAAGTTAATTGTATATGTTAATTGATCCATTTGGTGTAATTTTTATTTTAATGATTAATTAAGATCTTGCTAAATGATCACATAAATCTGATTTGCTCAGAAAAATCCATTGATTGTTTGTCTGCAAAGGTTAACACATTGACACAGAGACGCTGAGATTTAATTTGATCCGTCATTCAGCCCCCGAGGCAGCGCAGGTTGAACATCGTCACTCTCTCACATAAAGCAGTGACTCGGGCTGAATCAATGCGATTCAGCTGGCGATCATGTGTACAGGCTTAAGTCCATGCAAGAGATTTTTTTTTTTAAAACAATAATAGTTCTTTTTACAGTTACAGTTGAACATAGACAAAGGAAAAAATAACTGGTAGAGGTTGAATGGGCTAAATCCCCTCGCTGAATTAAAAAATTTCCTGGCAATTGTGTCTCCCAGCTCCACAGAGAAGCACGCGGGAGGACAGATTGTGTTCTCCTCTCTTCTGCCTCCACACTTCCTATCCTCTCCGAACACATGCCAATTGCTTAGGGATTTTTTTTCCAGATTGTTCACTAGTGTGAAGAGTGCCTGTAGAGCATTTTTAGCATGTCCTCATGAGACTGTCCTCACTATAAAAAAAAATAAAAAGCTACATTGGTCATTTGTTCAAGCGCTTAAAACAAACAATGTTTACGTTTTCCTGACAAACTACAGTATGTCGTGTGGCCAGGACGGTTGGGGATACAATTATGGCTCCAGTTCCTACTGTTCATCAAATGTCGGTGTTTTTAACCACGGCCCGTTCACGTCATATACTTCAGAGTGTAATGACGATCAGCCGAGTGGGTAAAACGGTTTCAACAAAAGTGTCATCAAACCGGTGGTAAAAAGGCTGCAAAGCCATCGTTACGATCTGAATAAATAAATCCAACATTAACAGCAATGCAGCCAACTCAGCTAATTTAAAAGGAGCTGTGGATTTGCTCCAAATACCAAATGCGTTACCCAGTAAACATAGCTTATTAAGGCTATTTATTTGGTGTGCTATTAATCCATAGAATGATGCATGACAGAAACAAGTTGTAATAACTGGGGATTTTTCCTATTCTTCCCATTCTAATGACATTGTGTGAAACAGCATTGACAAAGTAGTTAAAATAATCCAAACCTTAAAGGCACTTCGCAACCATCGTTCACCTGTACAGGTGTTTTCACTTATTTTTCATATTTAGCCCACTTCTCAAGAAGCTGGAGTGTCTTGTCTAACACCTCCAACATGTCACAGGTGTAAAAGCCTAATCCTTTTATAGCAGAAGTCTAAAGAGCCTTTAACTACAGACATGGCAGTTCAGAAAACATTTAAATAAATCGCTTTTCAAACGGTCATTTGTCAGTGTTTTGGAAGACAATGATGGTTTGAGGACTGTCTGTTGTTGGTCATATCCATTCCCTAATTATTAATAACTAAACTTAACTTTTATGCTAACCTGAATGTAAACCTAAATCCCAAATCCTAACAGCTAATAATTGAAGAATCATATACTTGGTAAAATGTGTTCATTTCCCAAAAATAGTCTCAATCCTAAATTTAAATTTTAAACTGTTTCTGGCTCTCGCTTTGTACCTGTCTCACTTCTATCTCTACCTGTCTCCCTGTCCAGACAGTGTATTACTGATTATTATCTGGGCTAACCTTAGCTCACTGCCAGTGAGATTGTTCTGGAGAGCTGATAGCTTGAGGCAAAGAAAATGAAACATACCCTGGTATCTTTTTAATGAATCTGACCTTCTATCTTCCTCGTATCTCCTACCTGACTATCCATTCTTTCTGCTTCTGTTACCTTGTTAAAATGTGTCACCTCCCCCCGCCGCCTCTCTCCCTTTCCATCTGCCTTTCATCTTGATATGATCAGACTATGCTCCTGATGTCTCAAGGTGATCACCACACACTTTTCCTCCGTCTACAGATTCAGAGCCACTCCTTCTGATTTATATGACAAAGTTAGTTAATCATTCATAAATGATAAAGGACACCAATGTATGGATACAAAGCCTGACAGCTCCTGATAGTTGAAGTTATATATTAGGAAGTCTGAAGGACACATTTATCTTACGACCTAACCGGCCTGGAGGGATTGTCACCATATGTAATTTGGGAAAGTTGCACTCCATCACCTCTTAATGGCAGTCACGTCCACAACATCTGGTGATGGAGCTAGACTGTTGCATATTTGTGCCAAACTAAAAGGGAACAAAGAGGATGCATCTCCAATAAACATAATGGACACCATGTGTGTAATTTAAACTGACAGATCTTAAACCTAATGATAAATAAATGATTCATTGATTTGTAGCTGGGTATGGCAATTTTTTTTTGTTTGAAGATTGTGTGCTTTAAATAAATCAGCAAGAATCCTTTTCCAATGTCGAGGATCCTTCAACTTCTACCAAGGACTGAATACTTAATTCAGAGGATTTTCAAGGATGCATGTGTGTATCCTCCACTCTCATAACACCCACAAGCCTATCCGCTTGATGCATTTCCTGTCCCTCGATTTAGAAACAAAGAAAATATACTAGTAACCTTTCAGCTATATCACCTCAGCAGTCTGCCAAAATCTGTTCCTGAACAAATTTGAGGTGGGATATTGGCAATCCAGTTGAGGTCTAATTAAAAAATGAGTTCCAACTTTCTGCGCTCAGCGACAGACTCGTTCAGCGTGCTATCAATAGCACAGGCTGGTAGCGGCAGAGAGAAAGCATTTAGAGGAGGCATATTTTCACATCTAACTTGTTAAATTAAGGAGTTATTCCGACCAAACCAGAGTTGGTGATTGTGGGGACAGTGGAAAGTTTAACCAAGATCGTTTTGATGAGTTTTATTTTTGTTTCTGTGGAGTTTGAATGAAGTGTGTTATGATCAGCGAGTTAAAACGAAAGTTTCTGTCATTGGAGCCTGGTGGCTTTGAAGAGAGCATATTAATTGTATGTTTTGTAAATTAATAAATCCTAATAATTGTCCAAACCCCTGTTGATTTTATATCAATATTGCCTTACTGCTTTGAATCTGTTTATACCGTTTCGAGGAACGCAAACTCAATAATCCTACTAGAATTTTAAAAACAACAACTACAATTTCTTGTGCGCACCGGCACACTCGCTGGTACTGTTCCAATGAGGCATCCTTGACTTTGAGAAACACCCTTTGTGTTCGGGAAAGTGGAACGCTTCATGCATGCTCCCGATGAACAAATAATATGCTGCTTAGCGACAGACTCCAGTTAAGCGAGTAGCACAAATGGCCAGCAACGACAACGAGCAACAAGGTGTACTAGAAAAACCTTTTTTTACCTGGCAAAACTATTTTTTTTCACCGATTTCACTGATGAAAAATAGCTTTTCATGACTAAACCTTTTCACCTGTTCTTAAGTGGTAAACACAAAAGGGAAAACATTTTCGATCTGCCTTGGATCAACAGAATTTGTTGTCTCACTTGCCTCTCATGGCTTCCGCAAGAAGCTCATCGTATAGAAGCAAGTTTTTGTATTGTACTCTATTTGGCCAGAAAGGTAACTGAAAACTTAATTTTACATTGTATCTCGGTAATCTCAGAGAAATGACAACTTCTTAGCCAAAAGCTTCTAGTTGTTCTCACTGCTGCCAATTTTATATCACCATGTTTTGCTTTTGTTACATTTACTAAAACACATACAAATCGCTTAATTTAAACAAGAGACCCTCCAGTTCCTTGAAGCTGATGATGTGTCTTTCTGTAACACAGGAAGCTGAGTCATGAGTAGTGATTGCCATGCTCAAAGGGTGGGTTTACTCTTTGTTTTACACACCAGTTGTACCAGTTATATTGGTACAAAGCCTCTTTCATACCACTGCTTGGTCATAGTCTATTTTGCAGTATCCCATAAAAAAAAGAATGTACATTGCAAAATTAATATCTGCTCCATTGAACATGTTTTTAGACCTGAGGAGGTAAAACTATTAGCAAGGTTAGAGAAATGTCAGAAAAAAAAAGAAGCATCCCATGACATATAAGATTTATCTTGTGATTCGAAAAGCAGATTCGGACAGTCTGAAAGGTCTTGTTAATATATCTGTATACCATAGGAATATATTGTATACCTGTTTCCTTTGGCCTGCACAGCCTGTCTATAGCCAGCTGAACAACATGACCAAAATAACATGATCGTCAATTTGAAAATAAGGCCGACTAGACAGCAGTTGAATATGGATATATATGGATAGCTCTAGGTTTCTTGGAGTAAGAAATCAGCAAAACTAGTGAGCAAATGTGACTGTAGTTATAGGCTTGGGAGTAAAAACAACCTTGACTACAGCCATGGAATGACCCATTTTTTATTGAAGTCAAACTTGAGTTTTGTTCTATAAAATGCTAATGAGACACTTGATCAGGTTTTCTACTGACTGCAGCAACATCACTTGTTGAGTCCCACAGCAAATGCAGCTCTGCCATAACTGTTCAATCTTTGTAACTGCCCGTAGACTGGCTTTGATGTTAGTTGTGTGTCTGGCATCTTTAAGCCTGCTTGACCCTGCTGTGGCTCGGAAAGAGAGAGAGAGAGAAAGAAAGAAGACAGGAATGGTTAACAGCCATTTTATCTCTGTGTGTTGTGTCCTTCAGCGCGTGAATGTTTTCAGTTCCAGCTTTCTGTTTCACTGCTCAACAAAAGGAGTCCTTACACAGGCAGCAGTGTCGGGCCCGTCCGAAACAATTTGGGTCAAACTGAGAGAGAGAGAGATAAGAGGGGTCCATTGGGACTCATTGCCGGGCGTAGTGCATAGTCCAAGCGACTTGAGAGGAAAAAATGGAGAGAACAGTGGAGACAAAAGTGGAAAAAGTAGAGGAAGGGGGAGAGGGACAGAGGGACAGAGGGATATCAAAGAGAAAAACAGAAACAATCTTCGGACTCTATAGGGGGATGTGCGAGGAGAGAGATGGGAAATAAAGCACTCAAAGCAATTTAGGTGGGAGAAAGAAATAGAAGAGCGGGCATATCAAAGTGGTCCTCTAAGTTTAAGGAAAACTAACTTAGGTACAGCCAGGTGTGATAAGTGGCTTCTATAGAATATCAGAAAATTGACGGAGCTAGAAGGGAAAGAGAGATTGGAAATGAAAAGGCACTGGGAAATGAGCAAGAAGTCCTCAAAGGCAACAAAGGAATCCCAAAAGCAGCAAGCGATTGAAACGGCAGTGAGTGGTAACAGAAAGGAAAACAATGGGGGTGGGAAACTTGGTGTGGGAATAAGGAACGGTCAAATAGATGAATGACAAAGAAAGAGTATACTGGCTCCACGGGAAGAATTTTAAATAGGAGGTGAAGACGGATAATGTTGTGGCTGTTTGGTATTTTGCTTCTCTTTCTCTGCTCCAGACCGTGGAAATGAAGAGCACTCTGAAATGTTATCTGTCTGTTCCTGAAGGGCTATATCACACACACACACACACACAAACACACGCGCACACACACACACACACACAGACCACCTTGGGATTCAAGTGGTAATGTCACACAGATAGTCAGCCAGTTAAATGTTATCACTCGTCTCCTCAGCTCCAGTCAGTTACCTGGGGCATCCTCTGTTTTATAGCAGCTGCAATAATGACACAATCCCAAACTATTACTATAAAATGTGTGCGTCTCTGTGCGCATATTTGCATCCACGTTAGGACGAAGGACATGGAACGAGGAGCGTGACTTCACAAAAACAGAAACATCTCTCAGTCTAGCAGCCTGCTTAAAAACTCCCCCTGGCTCAGTGTGTGCTTGAGATCCAGGTCTCACACACGGACCAATCTGCTCTGTTCTCTCTGTTAGAGTAAATATATGTGTGTAACTCAGTGGATGTATGTTATCGAGATACTTTGGATGAGATTATCTTTCTCTCTGCCTGATATGTCTTTAATATTCGTTCGCATACGAGGAACATAGTGTTTTCCCTTCATTGTTTGATATCTGACGCCATATCAAAGAATTAGAAGTTATTCTCAAGATTAAATTGTTGTGATTTCTATTTAGACGTGACTCTTTGAACGCTCAAAACCTTTGCGTGGTTCGCAGCCTCAATTCTGAAATAACAGTGCCACCACAGGAATGCTAACAGCCTCTATAAGCCGCGACAAAGCTGGAGCGTTTTGGATCGCAAAGCTCAGCACGAGGTGGAAAATGGCTCATGTCCTTCAGGCGCAGTTATCAAGCTCTCAAAAAAAAAAAATGTCAATCACATGCAGGAGAGAGAGAAAGGAAGACGGAGATTGACAGACAGAGACGCAGAGGGAGACAGGCGGAGGCAGAAGCCTGCTTGGATTGCAGGCAGACCCTGTCAGTCCCACAGGGCTGAAGGAACGAGGGATTTGTTGTTGACAGAGGCTGGTTTATACTTTCAATTAGAGGTATCATTAAAGGTATTTCTCAGTTTCAGCTCTCTTTGGGTAGTCGCTTGGAAAGTAGCATCAACTTGCATGACACTGTTGGGTAAGCTTTCTGTTTTGGTTGCGCAGAGTGTGATCACGCATTAAAAACACAAACACAGATGAATCTCCGGCGTGAAGAAAAATGCAACTATCCAGTGGCCTCTCACTGAAATGACATTTGGGATTTCAAACAGACCTTTGTCCATCGGTTGTGAGTGCGAGTGCGTAGTTTCCCATGTGGATAAATCGATCATCTGAACAAGAATATTAAATGGTAAATAGACAGAGATGACAGCAGAAGAGGAATCTCCAATGTGTGTACTGTATTTGTATTTGTGTGTGTGTGTCTGTGTGTGTGTGTGTGTGTGTGTGTGTGTGTGTGTCTGTGTGTGTGTGTCAGATTGGGTTCCTATGGTAACTGTCAAGAGATAGCAGCAGTTCAGTGTGTTATCACACCACTGTGTGTACTCAAGGAGAAGAGTTGGATTAGAAAAGAAAAAGAAAGAGCACAGAGAGCAAAGTACACAGCAGAAATGAAATGAAAGTTTGATAAAGAGCAAGTGAAGAACATTTTTTTTTTCTCTGATGACAGCAGTAGATTGACAGCTTCCCCTCTCCTCATTATTTTCTTTGTGTGTGTGTGTGTGTGTGTGTGTGTGTGTGTAGCCTGCACAGACACAGAGCTCCACAGTCTGGCTGCAAGACTAAAGGACTGGTTCGGGGTTCTCCACCTCGACGCCAACAGAGACCTCAAATCCTCTGACAGTTTCGACTCCGCCACTGGACGTGAGTACTTCTCCCGACAAAATGTGTCTGTGTGTGTGCCTGTGTGTGTGTGTACAGCCCTTTCCTTTTGAACAGCCACGCTTTTCAGTCCTAATGAGGGCAGTTGTTGACAGCGACCGTGCGCTGTTGTCTGTAATGTCAATGTCTGAGCACATGTCAGCTCTGCCACTACACACACTCAGATACACTCAGTGTGATACTTGAACAATACAAAAATGTAAGTGACCTGGACATGTTCTGCCATTTCAAAAATGTTCAACTCTAACAATTTCATTATCTATTTCTTTCTTTCTCTTTTCTCCACTAGATTTTGACACCAGCATCTTGCCCATATGTAAGGACTCTCTGGGCTGGATGTTCAACAAGCTTGACATGAACTTTGACCTCCTGTTGGACCAATCAGAGCTGAGTGCCATCTACCTGGACAAGTATGAGCTGTGCATGAAGCCCCTCTTCAACTCCTGCGACTCCTTTAAGGACGGCAAGCTGTCTAACAATGAGTGGTGCTACTGCTTTCAGAAACCTGAGGGTGAGGAGGAGGAGGTGGTTGAATAAAAAACGGATTGCTGGAAACTGACGTTTAAATAAGAAAGGCAATGATAAAATGGAAACAGTAAAACAATTTGAGACTAATGCACAAGAGAACAAATTGATGAAAATGTCAACATAATGTAACAATAAAACCAATAAAAATTGATAAATATTATGATTGCAGGTACAAATTGTATTTAAAATGTGCATTTTCTACTGAGACTGTGGTCCTTTAAGCTGATTATGGGTTGAGGAGGATATTCAGGGGAATGGATAGGGGAATGAAAGGGTGTCCAATATACGAAATCAATAAGATGCTAGTGTAGCGCATGTAGAGTAGTAAGACATAAAAAGAGCCGTTTCAGATAAATTAGTCTGGTAGAAAAGCAAGCTCTATTAATCAAACAATTTTGTTTTTTTGGATGTAGGACTGCCCTGCCAAGCTGAGAAGAGCAGGATCCAGAATCAGAGTCGAAGGAAGAGCCTCATAGGTCAGTCTGGATGATTGACAGCTGTCAGTCACTGACTCCTGTCCGAGAAACCAACACAACCACTTTTAATGCAAACAAACACACACGCTAGCATTGTCACGATTTCAAGCAGGGAAAGTAGATCAGGAACATTAAACATTAAAGACACGCACACACACACACACACGCACACACACTATAAAGTACATGCTGACATTTTTTACACATGTCATCTGTCCCCTCTGGGCAGATCTTTCAGTGTTATAGCTCACAACAAAACAGCTTGAAAAATGAGCTTGGACTGGGTCAAATGAAGGTAACGGAACTAGATTGTGTGAGTGCGTGTGCGTGTGTGCGCGTGCGCGTGTGTGTGTGTGTGTTATTGAAAGTGACTGCTTCCCTTTAAGCAGGATGTATAGTTGTTGTCCTGCAACCTTCACAGCAGTAATTGATTGTTGATGTCCTTCTGTGAATACACAAGAACTTTGGTCACAACTACAGGATATGCCACCGCTGCCTGCTGAGGATGGATCCTCAGTTTCTGTGCTCCACCTTTTTTTTACATCGCTGTTGACTTTCTTTTTCTAACCTTTTTTTCCCCTGCGTTCATTCTTTCTCTCCTTTCCATCTTTAGGCTCTTACATTCCCCGTTGTACTGAGGAGGGCTACTTCAAACCAACGCAGTGTCACAGCAGCACCGGCCAGTGTTGGTGTGTGGACAAATACGGCAACGAGATCGCTGGCTCCAGAAAACAAGGCAACCCCAACTGTGGTAAGACCATGCGCGCACACACACACACACACACACACATACACACACGGCACTCCAACACATGCAATCGCCCATATGTTCACTTATAGATAAACAAGGGTTTTGGTTGTGTTGTATTTGTCCTTAATGGCTACCATTTGTCTAGCTGCCTTTCAGAGTTAATGCTTTGATCCAGGTAGACTTCTGTCTGTCTTTTATCTCAGATAACAGAGTTTAAAATACATATATATACCTCTGAAACACGAACAGTACCACAATTCCATCTTTGTTCTAATTCTTTGCTCAGTATCTCTCCCTGCCTACTTTTATCTTTATCGGCATCTACACATCAGTGATCATTAAAGAAATAGATAACATTAGGCATGCCTCTGGAGCCAGTCTGGCTGGATTACCATCAGTCATATGTCTGATTCTATCTACCTCTGATATTCTGCTCATGTAGCTTTGATAAAACGCCAGCATCCTGCAAGTCAAGTAGGAAAATATGTCACACTTGTCAGCAGAGAGCAGTGTCAAAAGATTTGTTATAAACATGAATTAAAGCAGAGACTGAGGTGCATCTTTTAGAGAAGAATCAACGCTTACTACTGGCTGATGTTGGCATCCAAGCAGATGCATTTAGACAAATAATATGTACAATTAAGTGCTTTGATATGTCAAAGTCATAGTTAACAAGCCAGTGGTGAAAATTCAAAGGCAATGGTCAAAAAGCCAATTGAAGCACTTTGCTGCAAATCAATGGCCGAGGGATTTCTTTGTGGGGAAAAAAAAGAACAATAATTAGCAAGAAAGAATTGAGGCAGATATACTGATTACCAATCAAACAGCCAGCTCGCAGTCACAGATTACGGCTCACTCGAATGCCAGTCTAGTCCAAAGCCAGTAATTGCAGCTTCCAATATTGATGAGGTGTCTCTCCGGAGCCACACACACACACACACACACATACGCACACACGCACACGCACGCACACACACTGACAGCAGCAGTCCTTTGTCTCTGGTCTAACAAGCTCATCTAACTCTGGCTGAGTGGCCTCAGCCTGGAGCAGCCTGGAGTTCTCCCATTCGGCCTTGCATAGAAAAAACAGGTAATGCAGCAGCTCACCGCTCAATAGTCTAAACACAAGGATACCAAACTGATTTTAACACTGTGAGTGCCACTCAACCAGAGTACACTTGTACCTAGGTGTAAATGGGCTGTTTTGAACTGAACTCAGAAAGATTTTAACGTCCCAATTTCACAAAATGCTGAAGGCAGCAGCTGAGATAATGACTCCTGTTTTGCACTGTAGCTACACAGCATGCAACATTAGTGCCAGAAAAACATTTATTTAGCATCAAAAATGTTTGCAGGTGTAACTTGATGTTACTGAGCTTTCAGCACTGAAGCTGGCTAAGCAACCTCTTGACTCTCCATTGTGTTGTGTTGAGTGGAGGAATAGTGGATGGGAGGCTTGTGTCTGGTATGAGGTGGTAGTAGTCTAGTGCTCCAGTGGTTAGGCTTTCAAACGTGTTTGTGAGTTCACTACCAGGCTGCCACCATTGAGCCCCTGAGCAAGGCACTTAACCCCAAGTTGCTCCAGGGAGACTGTCCCTGTAATTAGTTCACTGTAAGTCGCTCTGGATCAGAGCGTCTGCTAAATGACCTGCAATGTAATGTGTCTACTTCTTATTCTCTTCTTTTGTGCTGCCAATCATTGTCTGGATAGGACAACAGAATATACATACTGTAATAGCTATATGAATATAGTTGGCTCATCATGGTCTGCTCTGACTAATGTCATATTTTCACTGCACGGTACAGCATGGCTCTACTCTACTCGCTCTTTTTTTGGTTTTCCATTAGCTGAAGTTGTGGATATTACCTGGTACCTGGTACTTTTTTTAGTACCACTTCGGTTGAGGTTTCAAGTGAGCCGATCCTAAAAGGAACGAAACTAAACAGAGAAAAGTACCAAAAATGAGTCGAGTCCAGCAGAGCTGTACCATTCAATGGAAACACGGCTAAAGAGTCTACAGCCATGCTAGCAGCTATGTTGGGCTACACTTATGCACAATGGTACGAAGAGCTAAATGCTAACATATCTAGGTTTAGCATATTAGCACACTAACATTTGCTAATTTGAACTAAACACAACGTACAGCTGTTGTTTAGACATTTAATAAAAAAATTTAAAAAACACAAATGTCAGCCTCATAGTTGTGCCTGACGAAAAAGTCAAGGCATCATCAAACTCTGTAGGATTCATCGTCTGCACAAACTTGGTGCCACACAGGGGATATTAATATGAATTTAGTACTGAGCTACACATCCTTGAGCATATCTCTCATTAATCTCTCATTAACTGGTAACGTCACACAGTCACCGGCAGCATTTACCACCTGTACGGAGTGGGTGACCAAGAGCCCCCAACCCCACATTACTTGATCTATGGCAGGTGGAGTCCCACAGTATTCAGATTTAGGATCTTTTGGTGCTTCTAACTTCTCCGTGTTTTTGCATTTCCCTACAGATGAGGACCAGGAGACATCAGGGGATTTTGGCAGCGGCGGAGCCGTCATTCTCCTCGACGACCAGGAGGAGGAGCCATCACAGAGCGGGCGGAGCCGGCAGAAGAAGAGACGGGGTCGGATTCACCCCCGAGGAGCCATCGAGGACGACGAGGACGAGGAAGACGATAAGGATGACGAGATTGGCTACGTTTGGTAGCTCAGCTCCATTTTATTACGCCATCAGTCGACCAGGAAACTCCGTTAACTCAGCACAGATCTGAAGCCATTCCAATGTCTCCTCCTCCAGTTACTTTGGCAGCAGTCCATCTTTTGGCTCCTGAACTTGCTCTTGTGATCCCTGTCCCTTATCCATATGTCTCTCTTCAGTGAACCTCATCAGATCTCTTACTTTTCAAGTGTTTCACAGACGGAAAACAGAGAACCTATTAGATTTCAACAACAACTGTCAAGTCAGAATTCTGCTCCACTTTTTGCCTCTACCTTCCCCCAAACCTGCAATCTTTAACCTCTTCTAACATGGACTCACTTCTCTATTTTCTCTATTACTCCCTCTATCTCCTTCTTTCTCTTATTATGTCCCTCTCTCCTATCTCTGTATGTCCATGTCAGAGCCCCTGGTCAGTCTGTGAGCCCAGATACATTAGCTGATGTACTGGATGTAAATATGTTTCCTCCAGGAAGGCCAGATAGTGGATTAAACCCTCCCTGTGCTTCATCAGTGGTCTCATACTCATAGTCTGTGTTCCACCGTCGGGCTCCTTCCAGTGTTCAAAGATGTTCCCACAACATGTTCCCAGGCTCTGAGATGCTCCCTCTTTCTCTGTTATTTCATGGAGGATTGTAAATTATTTAATCGTTGATCTTGAATGTCCCAGAAAGCCCAGGAAGCAATGAGACTAATGATGTATTGTCGTTGTTGTTGCATGTTTCTCATCGTGTTTCTGTAAAAGAGAGATTTACCTGGCCAGGTCTAGCTCTATGCATCTCAAACAGAAAGTGATGCCTATTTGGCTGCTACAATACTTTGTTGCTATGTTGATGCTGTCTAGTGTCTTTTTGGTTCTTCTCCCAATCTCAGGAGGTATAGGAAATTGCATTGCAGAGCGATAGCAGAGTAGAAAAGAGAACTGCAAGGCCTACAGTCCAAATCTGCGGTGTTTCAGCCAGCTTCTTTTACTAATTGGTCAGTAGGGCTTCTGAGGCTGTTTGGCTGTGCATAGACACTAGAGGAAGAAGCTGCTCCTGAGCTGGGAGGACACATGAAGTCGGGCGAGCAGAGAAGAGGCTCTGTTCCGCCTCCCAATACTGGATATGTTCGTCATTTAAAATTGAAATCCTCACCCTGTCAACTAAGTGAACTTTTATTTGTAACTTTGAAAATTTAAGTAAAGTGGCACTTTGGGTGTCTTTTGAACCTTACAGGTCTGTGTCCATGTGTCTCTTGTTCTCCTAGTGATGTACCATTTTCAGCACAGGACTCGCATTTCATCTTATTTCACCAAATCATGATGAAATAAAGCCCATCTCTTTCCTCACTGTGAAACCACAAACACATTTATATAAGTTTATCATGCTTTTTTAGTTTTATTGTCTCTGAAGCTCAGGTTTCTCTGCAGCAATCAAAGCCCTCCATCAATTCTGACCTTTTCCAACCTTGAGAAAGCAGCCGCTCCTGTTAGAAGCAGACATAAATGGCAGCAGTAACAAAAAAAATTCTTATCACTTGCCTTTGAAAGGGGAGAATCACAAAGCCAGCAGTGCCCAAAAGAACATAAAAGCTTAATGAGTGTTTTTGTAATCTCACTGGCTAATGGGACAGCTGACCCCACTGGGTTGAAACAGCCCGCTCAGCACTTTGAAAACACATTGTACCAACAATCGAAGGCTAAAAGGACGACAGAATCTTCTGGCTTGAAACAGCCTATTCAGCAGTTCACCACACACTCTGTCAGATACAATAGAGAATGGGTTTAACTATGTGCATCAAATTATGCCAGTAGCTGTGGAGGTATAATAACCCAATTCTGGGACCTTCGCTAGTGCAGCATCTTCTTCTGTCATCAGGCTACATGACAAAAGGTGTAAAGAAAATGTTTCATTCATCTTTCATCACATGCAGTGTCTGCTGACTTTTTCCCTGCATTGCAACCACCTTATTCTTTACCTTGCATGAATTATGGGCCCAACTTCCAATAATTCCTTTCACTGAAGCGTCTCCGAGAGTTAGCAGAATTTTACAAGTGTCTTCCCTTGTGTTTTTACTTTCTTTTATTGGAAAATAAAGAATGTGGGAACACAGCTTATCACTACTTAAAGAAAACGATGGCAAGTTTTGGATTTACGCTTATCTGAGAGTTTGATGTGAAGGTTGATACCACGCTCATGATTGTTCAGTTAATATGAAGCCCCCACCAGCAACCGGCTAACTTAGCTTAACACAAAGACGGGAAACGGGGACACAGCTAGCCTGGCTCTGTCCAAAGGTAACAAAATCAACCTACCAGAACCGCTAAAGCCCACAAAATAACACGCTATATTTCCTTTATTTAGCCAGGCTAGTTGCTTCCCCATTCCCAGTCTTTATACTAAGCTAAGTTGGCCTGTAGCCTTATACTTCCATGAGCTGTAGCATACTGCTAACTCTTACAGACGCCAGTTCAGAGAAAGTAATGACTGAAAGTTGCACCCATGATTCACAAATGGTATACGGGCTAGGAATAAGGTAGATATATTCAAACAGTCAAATCTCAAGGTATTCACGTTTTTAATGTAAGTTTATTTTTCCTCACAATTTGTAACTTCAGCCACAACAAAACACATCTATTACACAACAGCACTCGCTTACAACTCGTGTTGTCTTCACACACACACACACACACACACGCACACAGAGATACACACACACACACACACACACACACACACACTGTTTCTATTTCCCTCCGCTCTCCCACTCACTCTCCTGGAGTGAGTTCCATCTTCAGCTCGGTAAGGGAGGTGCGTGGTTGTGTTTTATCCTCAGGGCACTTAGTTCCTCTGTTTCATTTCTCTATTGGCTGCTTTTTTATTATCCACAGATGGCTTCGCAGTAAGGTGGATCCTCCCATCAGCCCAGGGTCTCCATGGAGACCGCTGATTGGGTACCAGTGGGGGATTTACACAATTGGTGGTCCTTTTTTGGGGACAAAAGGGATCAACTGGATGAAGTTTGCCATTTAATGTGAGATGCTGTTGTTTGGTTTTAGTTATCAGTGTGCTATTAGAAGGCTGTTTGTCTTGTGTTAAACCATTGTATTTAACCATTTCTAACTTTGAGAACACACATAGCGAGGTTCAAACCAGTGTGAGTTTCAATTTAAGTCTTTAAATATTAAAACACATAGCACAACTTCTCCAGTACATTAAAATCTGTCTTTCCTTCCTTCATCAAGGTGATTTTTTGGCAACTTGGAGGCAGCAGAAACGAGCTGTAGACAATATTCACATATCATCACCTTTTAAGATGAGAGCAGACAGAGCAACATTAGAAGGTCAGGCAGGCACTTGCCGGCCTTTTGCAAATGTTTGACCATGCCTAAATGCTTCACTAGTCAGTAACTGTGTAGCTTGGTAGGTAGCATACAGTTTTTAGGGATTTTTCACTAAAAACATCTGTCTGCTGTTGATGAAAACTACGCTGATCAGAGCGGTGAGAATGATGCAAAGCTTTTAAGTTACGGGCCATAAAACCAAAACAATAAACTGAAAGATACTGACACTCTCCCTAATACTGAGGGGAACTGCAGATTGTGGAGATAATATACTGTGTGTTCTTTAATATGAGTCATTTCTTCCATTATTAATATAAAAATAATTATTGTAGCAGCTTTAAAACTGTCCTCTTCACTCACTCAAATCCATATTATATTACATAAAGCTTTAACTTGTACTCCATCATCCTAATATTTGGAAGTTTAGACTACTTAAATGAAAAAGACCAGGCTGAAAATGGAGTGTGCTCACAGTTTCATTTTGCCTGCTTATAATGTGCCAAGATTGCCACTTTAGCAGGTGAAAAGTCCAAGTGGCTCTGTAGAGTCCTCAGGGTCCAGAGTGCTGCTGGTTCTTCCAGGTAGTTTTCATTCTAGTTGTGTGATCAAGGACCTATTTAGACCTGCATCCACATGGGAGAGCAATTAACTACCTGACAGAAAAGAAATCCTGCAATGCTCCAGGGCCCGAGGACCAGATTTGAGGATCACTGGTCCAAAGCCTGCCTATGTAATTGCAGAGACATTGTAATAAGTAGGGATCATCTCCCCCTAATCGGTCACAGCCCACCACTTCCACTCACACTCTCTTTCATGCTTGGCTGCTGCCACACTAGCCAGCTTGGTGAGCGTCACAACAGATCATGCCCCCCGGTGGAAGTTTCCTCGATAATTCGCTTCGATGCGGTAACAACACTATTCCAATTTTGCAAATTTAGAGAGAGATCATACCGTTCTTGTTAACACTCCGCCAGTGAGGTCCCTCTGATAGCACTAAATTGCTGGGTGTAGCCCTTTGCTAAATAAATTAAACAGGAAACAATTCATAAGCGGTTCCAGTGGCTTCACTGCTGGCAACAGTGATAAATTAAATTGAAACTTTCAGGGGAGCAGTCATGCGAGACCAAACCACATTAAAAGGAGTGTCACATTACCCTCACACAATAAATGCATTTACCTATTTGGGTTTTCTAATTCATTTTTTTCCCTATCTGATTGTTGCTTCTCCGTCATGTCCACCAGGAGCTTTAATGCTGTTGTCACTGTGTTTGTTCCTGAAACAAGTCCATTATTGTTTTATGCAACACAAATGTGACTTGAATTCATAAGCACAGCGTGTGACACCAGTGCCCTCTGGTGGTCTGATCCTGGGTTTGAGTAGAGGACCAGTTCCCACAACAGCTGGTTGCATGTGCTTTTGAATAACAAATAATGCTCTGAGGGGTGTTCTGCTGAGGGGGTTAGGGGTTTAAGGCGCACACTATATAATTGCAAGTCTGGCCGTGGCAGTTGATCTTTTTTTGCCATTGTCATCTCTCTCTCTCTCTCTCTCTCTCTCTCTCTCTCTCTCTCTCTCTCT
>CALSCE010009297.1:7278357-7292423 GCA_943593645.1 Bovichtus variegatus
CTCTCTCTCTCTCTCTCTCTCTCTCTCTCTCTCTCTCTCTCTCTCTCCCTCCCTCCCCTCATTTCCTGTCAGCTCTCCAATAAAAGCATTAAAGGCACCACAAAATACAGTTTAGATGGATAAACCTTGACGGCAATATTTTATTTATCGTCACTATCATAGTACAATGTCATTTATTTTTGTAAATATCTATTTACAATTGCATAAATGTAGTGGTTGTCAGGGACTTAAACACATGGCCAGAGCATAGGAGTTATAGTTTGCATAATAAAGACAATTTATGATGATTAAAGACACCACAAAGGACCAACATGCTCCCATGTTCATTTGTGTTTCATACAGTTTGTTTCTTGTACAATCAGAGGTTTGTAAAGAAAGACCTCCTTGTCTAGATTTTGTATAAATCGCTTTGGGGTATGGCTGTAGATAAAAGGCACTGGAGTCAAAATGTGAACATAATGTTTGCTGCTCTTCAGGCAATTTCCTGCTTATCCATTAATGGTGAATAACAAGCAGACGTCTGCACTGGCAACAGCCTCACTGTATTCCTTTTTTTTTTAAGGCTGAATAGCTCCACGTCGGTCAGACGGAGCTCAGTGCTGTTGGGCGTCTCCTCTCACCAGTGATTACTCTGAGCAGCAACTTCTAGATCCATGATTCGCGGTAGTCGACCACTGGCACCGCCTTCCAGATAGCCAGGCTTCACTGCGGGTGTGTCTGAGAGCCTCCTCTTGCTCTTGGTCAGGTCTGGATAGGAAGATAAATAACTTAATCATTTTCACGAGAGGGATCAATGCAACCTGCCGCGTCAACAGATGGAGAAGCAGATCAGAATCAAAGCTAGGACGACCGATTCTCACCTGAGATTGCTAATAACATCTTGCGTCTGGCTCCAAAGGTGGAGATGCCCACTTCCTTCAGATCTTCATCAGACAGAGTGAGGAATGTCTGGTAGTCAATCTGGATGAGAACAGATAGCAGTTGCGTCATAATGCTCATTCATGATGCATCACGCTTTTAGCTGTGTGCTTGTTCAGTCAGGACTCATAAACAAAACTGCTTTGTAAATTAGGTTTCAAGGGAAACCTATTTTCTCCCAGATTACATTTTGTTTTTGACGAATCACAAACAGGTTTCTAACCATAGTCCACATAGGAAAGAGGTAAGGGTGGAGGACTCTGAGTGTTTCAGCCTCCACGGCAAGTTCTCCCACACAGGGTGTTGCATGTGTAAGTGATGATGAACATTTCTTTTTTACACGCTAACTATTTCTTTGTGTCAAAGAATGATTCATTGCGATCGTTGCAAGTACATGTGTTTACCTCTTGTTGTTCAAACACATCGATGTATTTGATTAGACCGAGTTGGCTGAGCAGCTCAGGCAGGTCATCTATCATTTTAGGGGAGGGGCTCCGCTGACTGCAGGTTGACGCCCTCCTCGACGAGCACACACCTTCAAAGTAGCTGCTGCTGCTCGGGAAGCTCTCCGCTGGACATCGAAGGTCAGAGTTCAGAGGGAGAGGTTAAAAGTTGCAGAGCGAAAGGGACACTTTTGTCGAGCTTAAGAAGACACGTAAGACTTACAGGGTTTGTCATTTCTGCTTCTAGTCACTGAGGATGCAAATGCGGGGAAGGAGGAGGTGGATGAGGTAAAAGTAGACGGGGGTGAGGAGGGGGAGGAGGAGGAAGAGGAGGAGGAGGAAGAGATAGGCAGGGATGAAGATGTGGATCCACATCTGTCTCTCCAGTTCTCACAGTTGCTCCCGTTGCACACCTTTCCCATCTGAGCAGCCCATGACTAGAAGGAGACAGAAATTGTAACGCCGTTAAATATTAAGCAGTGTTTCTTTCATCTGCAAATATTTCACAGCAGCACCTTGTACTTCTGTCACTATCCCCTTCCTTCATCTCCTTTCTCTTTGTCAGTGCTAGAGGTCATAAGTCAAATTGTTACAAGTGATCACGTTCTCTTGTGTGAGAGGCTTTCACTGGACATTAGATATCTATTGATCCGAAAATGTAATAAGGAAGCTCATTTGGCCCTATTGGCTGACCTGTGATAATAGCACTCTCTCACTGGAAATTATCAATGCAGTGGGCATAGCGAAAGCTTCCTCCCAGCTGTCTGGGTCTCAGAAGAAAATTGAACTTATTGGAGGAATACCTCTTGCTCTTATTAACTTAAGTGAGTCTCTGGCTGCAGAGCAGTCAGAGAGCTGCCTTTCAGGAGGCTTTTAAAGAGCCGGGGAGCTCAAACAGCTCAGGTAAACAGGTTGCTGAGAAGTGGCTGTGTTGACTGAGGCGATGGTATCAGTCCCCAGGTAATTGAGCGCACAAATTGGCAGTGCTTACCACACAGTGAGAGAAATTATTTTAAACCCGTCGAGAGTAAATACCAATAAATGTGAATATGTTGGTGGGCTGCAAAAGGGGTGCATGTTTTACTGCTCTGCAACAAACTGCTTTGGCAGCTCAAAAGAATTCAGCAAGTTCAGCGAAAGTATAGAAATCAAGCCTCAAGCTACAATTAACAATCAAAATGAACCATGCGAAGTTGGAAGTCATGTTGTTAAACCAGACTTTAAATTGTACCTGTTGCTGGCTATTGGTGACGCTCAGGTAGGGTTTGTAGCTGCGGCGGCTGATGTTGCGGAGCTCCTTGATGGCCTCGGCTGGCATGGACTTGGAGAAGCCGAGGCCACTCCAGGTATCTGTGGGTGTCTGGACCTCTGTGACCACAGGCTTCCTCTGCATGGCTGACATAACACGTACAAACACACAGAGATGATGCAAACTTCAAATACAGACTTCAAATCTGCATTGACTGCTTTTTTGGCCACTTAGGGGCAGCTGACACAAGCTAGGAATTGGACACTGACTTACTGCCACCACACGCGACAGCTAACATTTGCTGATTTTGACACACTGAGCAGGCATGGAGTGATAATAGCATTCCTTTTAGAGTGGTGTTTCTGCCAATGGTGAATGTAAATCCAGTGTGTAAGTTCTCTCAGCTGCTTTGCTCCACCCCAACGGAAATATGTGACTGTTTAGCTGCTAAATGTTCCACTAAGTTCATCAGCTAGTCGCTAACTTTGCCTGTCTACTGTTTGGTGCCGGGCAGGTAACGTACAGAGGGTTTATCAGAGGCTGAACAGTGATTAAATGCAGTGAAAGTGACCTAAAACAATGAAGTCTCAAAAAAAAAAAAAAAAAAGAGCAGAAGACACTAAAATGCTCCACGTTGAGGGGAACTGCAGAGTCGAGAGATAATTCTCTGTGGGTTTGTCACTACGAGTATCTCCTTTCACATTGCACATACTTATTTGATCCATTGTGCTTGCAAGAAATATGGATTATAGCAGCTTTAAGGAGAAATATTTGAATGAGCACACACTTTAAGCTTTACTTACAAGCTAAAAAGAAATTTGAAGTCAGACTGATACTTAATGCATAGCCTCAGTCAGCCCATCATGAAAATGCATTGCAGGTTTTCCATGTCTCCTCTGATAGTCTGAATTGGACAAGCTGGGTTTAGGTGTTAAATAATGAATCACGAACAGTGCCTCTCCTTGCCAGTATCTGGCATACTTAATAAAACTCAATTCGCTGAGACAGACAGACCCTGGGCCTCTTTTGGCAGTAGAACAGGATCAATGTGTGAATGTGTGATAAAAAACTGTTACTCAAAGACTGCGATTTCACTACGATTATAACTTGTGGGTTGTCACATGTGCTGTATATGTGTGTTTGTGTGAGTAACTGTCCCATTCATATACTGGCATATGGGTGTCTTAATGACTGTGAGGCAGATGGCCCATTCAAACTGCTAATTCATAATCCCATAAAGCAACAATGAGATAATTTAGTACTATTTGGCTGCAGATCTTCCCAGTATCTCTCATTCTGCATGATGGATGATGTACAGTTTCCTGTGTGTGTGTGTGCGTGTGTGCGTGTGTGCGTGTGCGTGGTGTTCGTGTGTGTGTTGTCTGCATTGTAGATCTGCCCCGTGTGAATTAAGTAGGGCTGCCAGTGCTACTCTATTATAACTTGGGCACAGTGCAGCCCATGAACAGGTCCCCTTCATCAGTTGTCTTGGCAGTGAGCGGCTCTGAAATGGCATTAAATCATGTTTTCTCAACAATATGACCAAAACTTGTGCACGTTTACAGCGAACTAAATAATCTCCTTGATTTAGTGTTCTTTTGAGTAACTGAGTTAAAGCACTTTTCCAATCTGCTCAGTTCAGCTCCAAAAACAACAGCTTGGTTGTATATAGGTGGCTTTTTGACGAGCCAAACAACACTATACAGTAAGAACGTTTGGCCAAATTCCCCTGCAAAATGTGTTTTTAATATATGTATCTGCAGTATACAGCAACTATAGATCAATAAAGAAAATAAATGCTTGCTTAGCAGTGCCCTAATTGTCGCTGCAGAGCTCTTGAAATCACAGTAAAACAGGAAGAAATATTAAACATTAAGGAGCACTAACCTCTGTTTGCCAGCAGTTTCTTCCTCTCATAGTCATAATCCTACAAAGCACAAACAGGAAATGGAGTGGGTAAATAATGCATGAAATTGAATAATTTTTTCTCTGGTTTCTGAGCACAGGCGGGGGGAATCTAACACTTCCTGCTGCTGCGGCGGTAAACTTGTTAATCCTCTGCTCAGTAACCTTTGAAAGTGAGACATGACAAATACGAAGAGAAGCAAGCAAACACAAAAATCAATTCTCAAATCAAATTGCACCGTGGTCAGGGATGTGCAAATCAATAGGTTACATAACGTTTAAAATAAAATGTTCTCGTTCTTTTCAATCTTTCCTGTCATCTACAGTTTGATGTGCAGACATTTAAGGCGTTAAATCTTCTCCTTTACATGTCATTATCTCGACAACACGAACGCCAAAAGTGTTTCATGAGCTCAAAAAGACTTAATTGTCTTTCCACTGAGATTTAGTTGTAGCCAAATAAGGCTGTCCATAGATACAGTGCATCATTTTGTGAGGGAACAGGCACAAAAACAGACCTGTCAAGTTCCTGTTTTCCTCACCTCAGCCGTGGATGAGTCAGTGTGAACATCCTGAGCATGTGTCACATCTCTCCTCAGGCTGTTCCTCCGCTCACTCCTCCCTCCCTCAACCTCTGCGTTCAGCAATCTGGCACATTCAGGAGACACACGCACACACACACACACACAGATGGAAAGACAAGGTTAGGTTAAACTGTGACGGCTATGTCCAACATTTGAGAGATTATCAACATTTCCTCTCCTTTGAGCAACGGCAGCAATCACATAGGAGGGTTTCAAAGACATGATGCTATATAATTATCGATTTTATTAAGAGATCGCTGCTCCATTAAAACTGCACTGCAACATTTTCTTTTATCCAGAGAATCACAAAAGTATAGAGACTCAGCGAAAAAGTAAATGTAGATGAGGTCAACAATGTTTCTTTCCTATAACTCGGTTTTCTGTTTTAGCAAGAGTTGTAGATTCTGGCACGAGCAGGTGTATGTGTGCGTGTGTGTGTGTGTGTGTGCGCGTGTGTGTTTGTGTGTGTGTGAGAGAGAGAGAGAATGTGTGTTAACCACGCAGTAGAGGGCAAACATCTGTCCACAGTCATTGTGAGGACTCATCTTCCATTTGGAGACATAATCTTAGTCTCTCCAAAGTTTTCCATTTATTTTAAGGTTATGACTCGGTTTTTGGTTTTGGTTTTAATTACACTTAGGTTAACATTACGGTAAGTCATCAGGGAACTAATGTAAGCCAACACAATGACTTTGCAAGTGACAAAAACAAGGTCTTTATCAGTGAACGCTCACCTGTATGTTAGCGCCTGCCCTGTTGAATGGCGTCTGCCCTGGACGAAAACCTTGGCAACTTCAGGACTCTGGAGGCTCCCCCGCCGTCCCATCAATCCCACCCTGCTGATGCTGCTGACTGCATCACACATTTCAGACGATGACATCACCACGTCGTAAGAGCTCTCGTCCTCTGATTGGCCGGACTGGTCCTCATTTTCTAGGATCTGAAGGAGAGCAGATAATTTGATGCTTCATGTTTCTATTGAGGTTTATCCGTCATGAAGGATTTGTTTTGTACTGATAGCAGACTATTTAAACTGTGACAAGCCTTCTCCAGCGGCCGGCTTTCTGTTCCCTTCAGTCCCGTCCTCCCCTCGTCGGCATGGGGGGTGAGACCTGGTGGAGGTGAGGGGCGAGGCTTAGTACCAATCAGCATCTCTGGAGTGGGAGGTGGCACGGAGCCTATTCGAAAAGAGGCGACATGATAAAAGATCATATTATTTTTCACAACTGAATAAACACAGGGAAACAGAAAAAAACAGACACAAGGTGAAACAAAAGACACAAGTTTCCATCCATTGCATATTTTGATAGTTTGCATAAAACACAGCCTGAATGAAAATGCCATTAGTGGGGTAAAACACTTAAAAGGTTAAACGAATAGCTGATGTAGAAATGTTCCTGTATTGATAGAGAGAAACTGCACAAAACAGTTATGATTACAGAATTTGGAATATATGATTATGTTGCTGCGCTGAATCTTCTCCTTTCTGTTTTTTAGTTAAGACAAAACTTCAGAGCGCTGCTGTCTCCTTCATCAGAAAACCCAAAAGCTAATTAATAAGCTGGAAAAACAACAAGATAGCATATGTGGACAGAAGAATCAAATTACTTCATGAAATGAACATAAATGCAGCATTAGGTGTGGAGGAGAAGTATCATGCCATGACGCAACTTTACTTACAGAAGAGTTACTGTTGCTCTCATGGTTACATATTCTCGTTTTTCCTTTTTAAGAGTGATCACATAACTTTACTTGAAAAGGGTGTGCATTCTCTTTTTCTTTTACCAAAAAAACAATATGTTGCAAATTCTTCCGAGAACAAAAAAATCTTTCAAATGAATCTGATTCTATGTGTTTTTGCTTGAAAATCGGGGCAATCTATTGGCTGCTTTCATCAGCGGCTTTGCAGTTCCCATGCCATTTGGATGGAAACACACCTACACAGATACATGTACGCGTGTGCATGCTCACCCTGCTCAGAGAGACGAAGCTGCTGCAGCAACATGTTGAGCCAATAGTTGGTCAACCCATTGCCGGCTAGCACGAGGTCAGGGGTCATCTCGGTTACCTTGGCAGCCTCACAGGAATCCAACCCAAGGAGCAGACGGCGTGCCTCATAAAGACAGGAGATCTTCCTTTCCAGACCTTTCACCACCACTGACTGATAAATATACACCAATACAGAGTTTTACATCAGTATTCAACACGCCACAGCACATGAGACTACAGGGGAGAGTAGTTTTGCATTCGAAATCAAAGTGAACATTCAAGAAATATTTCAACAGACATTTCTTATTTAATTCAGTGCATATGAAATAAGCAGTCACAAACTCTATAGTCCAAGATTGAGGGTGAATTTTAAAAGATGAGGCTGGTAGGAAAAACAACAACATTTCCATTTCATTTTAGTTAGGGGGGTTATTCTAACAAGGACAAAGCATCAAAGCTACATTGATAAAGATGTACCTTGCTGGTCTGTTTTACTTTGGGCTTGACACTAACGAAGACTCCCAGGTTTTGCATCATCTGAGCCAGTTTACAAGGATCTGCCTCCCCATCTTCACGCATGTCAAACATCAAACAAACAGGCAGACAGTCCTAGATGTGCACACAAACACACGTAACGAAAGTAAAATAACAGCAGATAACGACAACACAAGAAACAAGAATGAACTTTTTGACATGTGCAGGCAAACAAAAAAACAAACAAACGCACTTGTTACCGCTCAGGATTGTTCTTTAGCAAAAATTCTACCCGAACAAAACCAAAACACCCCACTGTACCATGAGCTGCTGCCGAGCCAGACACACTCCGTCAGGGCTGCCCTGGATGAGCAGTGACGGAGGGCTCTGAGGAGCACTGAGGTCTGGGAGGATGATCTGGGTCTGCGTCTGGTGCATGACGCTCAGGAAGTGAGATCCATTCTGCCCTAACAGGAAGAGATGCTGCTGTGAGGTGACATCCATCTGGCTGCTCACTACACCGCCTGTGCCCTCTGACCCCAGAAGCAGGTCCATCAGGATGCAGGTCGCCTTCTGCCAGGTGATAATAAATACATACATGACATTATACAATCTGTCTGGTTCAAATTGATCACTAGAAGTCTGCATTCACACTAAATCTGGAGCTGAGGCAAAAACTATTTCCCAAATGACTATTTTTTGTTTTTATTTTTCATGCAGATTACCATCTATGTGACATTTATATATGTATTACATGAATACAAGGCAATGAAACGGGAAGCTTTGCTACTTACTGAGTTTTATTGACGTTTTTCAAATGCTTTTCTAATTACTTTACAAGTTAAATTACTGTACCGTTACTGTGTATAATTGCAATACATTACAGTACAGCCTATAAAATATAGCTTATAATTAGGCTACAGACTAAAACAGTATTGTGCTGTTTACAAATACAGTAACATCAGTAGTGCAAATACGCTATTAAGCCAAAGCTTGGCGGTGGTTTCAGTGCATTTCTACATTTCTAACAGGCTTGAATGGTAGGCTGTCAATGCCTAATGTACAAATTCTAAATAAAATATATATCATAAAAATTAATGTTTTCTATATAAGCGTTTTCCACTGTACAATAATCAGACCTTATTCTAATGTGTATGTCAACTGGCTTACATCTTGCCCTAAAATGTTTGACACTAACCTTGACAGCAGCTGCGTTGCCCTGCAGGCCCCAGACGCTGCAGCAGCTTTCATAGAAGTTGGGTTGTGCCTGGGGATGAGGTGGCACAGCCCTGAAGCTCACACTGACCCCCAGAGTCTGCACTACCTGCTGGATGAGTGGAGAGCCTGCATCTGGCAGAGCCTGGGGCACCAGGCTGACTGGGAGGTCAAAGGTCAAGGACAATGGCTGCAAGTCCTAGGATTGAAAACAAGGGTGCGAAGGAGAGAAGGAGGCAAGTAAAGAGATGTGAGACAGACAGTGGCTTTTTGACAAATATAACCATCTTCTTTGTGTCAGCTATTCTATGACTCATTCTATTGATTGCTGTGTCTTGACAGGAGTGACGACATTGAGTTTTGAGACAAATAAAAATCTATCCTGGGTAGTCTCTGCTCAGACTGTACATTAGCCACTCACTCTTATCCTCCTCCTGGCTTCCTCCACTCCTTCTATGGGTCCAGCGATGGAGACCTGGTAAAAGTTGAGAGAAAAATCAATATTTAAATGAGGTTTTTATTCTAATTGTTTTGTCAAAGCAGAAGTTAGTGGCTCATTAACATGCTGCTTTAATGTCTCAAGCATTAGAGATTGTTACCTGGTTGCTTTTCTCTCCCGTACTGTTGTGTCGGTTAGAGTCAGGGAAATGGATGTGACAAGAAGTGACCTCCATCACCTTTTTGATGTTTCCACCACCTTTCCCAATCACGTGGGAGTGCTCTGTGTAGGCCACGTCCATCTTTAGTGTCACTTTGTTGACCTGGATTTTATATAAACACTTTTATACTTATATATTATATAACTTTTCAATACTTAGTTGCCATAAGATGTCCATTGGGGCATATTTAACATTACGTGATGCACACAGTAGCTGCAAAGTCTCTGCCGCCTACAACTTAAACTTTATGACAAAAAGTAACTTTTTAGTATATAGGGAAGCAGTAGCAAAGTAGGAAACATGTAAAAGCACATCATCATTTGTGCATTGTTGACTTAACTGTATAGACAAATTGTGAAAATCAAGCACCAGAGCCCTCACCCTGGTTTCCAGCACTTCTAGTATCTTCTTTTTGGCTTCCAAAACATTGGCTCTCTTCCCTTCCACCTTCACATGTGGATCTAGATGGAAATAGGAGTTCAGTTTAAGTTCTATACATTGAGTATGTTACAGTAAATGGG
Source organism: Bovichtus variegatus (assembly GCA_943593645.1). NCBI lineage: Eukaryota > Metazoa > Chordata > Actinopteri > Perciformes > Bovichtidae > Bovichtus > Bovichtus variegatus. Next base: position 7,288,315 of record CALSCE010009297.1, read on the forward strand.
CAATGGCAAATCAATCTATGGGAACACAAACTGCGACAGGAAGGAAATGGAACACAGAGCACTGATATGGTGTGACTGAAATAATTATAAGAATTCGTCACCTTTCTTTGACTTGGCTCCAATCTTCAGCTTAGACGGCCATTTCACCTGAGTGTCAGTTTCTCTCATCACCTGTAAAAGCCAAAACAATAGAAGAGGGTGAGAGAGAAAAAAGAAGGTGCTCTCATTGTATGCCACAAATCACAACACATAACAATAAGAACACACGCACACATAAACACATCCAGGCACACAGCAGACCTAAGAATACAAAGCCTCATTTGCGTTTCAAAGACTTCAATTATCTCCTCCGTAAACCAGTAATCACTGGATGCAGAGTATGGAACAAATGTTAAAACGGTGGCGGGGACGCTCGCACTGATTTGTAAGCTACATTTAACCAGGAGGCTTTACACGCTGATGATCATCAAGGGCTTTAACTGAGGAGAATATGAATAAAATGTTCATATTCCTGGTGTGGACTTCTACTTACTCTCTCAAAGAACATCTCTCCTGTCTCACCATCTCCATGCTTTGGAGCTGAAAGACATATAGCAAGCAAACATAGAAAACAGACTCGTAAAGATAAACACACATTTCAAAATTTATGCGGTGTGATTTTTCACGTTGTGTTGGTCAGCACCACAACACTCCTCTGTTTACAGCACCAGTGTTCAATATCAAGCATGTGTGTCGAGTCAACATTTAAATGTTGACTTGTCTGAAATTTGCCAAGCGACTGGTACAAGAGGTTGCCGGGAACATAAACAAGTTTAAAGGCCATCGCTCCATGGTGACATTTACAGGGTACGGGGGGGCCCGAGGAACGCCCTCACCTCCCCCCCCCCCTCATCACTATGGGTTACGCTGGCCAGAGCTGAGGAATGGGAAGAGAACAGTGTGGGGTGGAGAAAGAAGGTGGTGGTTGGGGGGGAAACCACAAATTAGCCTAGAGACAGCTTATCACATCAATGGCATTTGGTGACGCAAAGACCTCCCACTTTACCAAAAAAATAAATAACAACTGCAAGATCAAGAAGGAATGTGTAAAAAAAAAAGAGCACTCCTCAGCCTATCAGAGTGAAGTACAGTCTGACAGGTTATCTTATGGGATATGATGCAATATTAACTGTCTGACTGACGCTACTCAAACAGCCACAAAAGCACAGTCCCACACGCACACGGGCCATAGTTATCGGAGCTGGATTCACTCCAGCTTTTCCATCAAGAGTCTGCTGCGAGAGGACAAACAGACAAACATCAGCCTCTATCTTCAGCAGGAGCACACACAGACAGTTTCCCCAGTAACACAGGGGAGGCATTTGTCATAAACCTGCCAAACAGCGATAACTAACCGAGGCAGTTACCGCTGCTTCCCAGACACGAATGATAATAGCAAAAAAGACATGTGAATGCATAAGCCATTGCAAGTCATAAATCACGGTGATACAGCAACAGGAGTTTAGTGGACGGCAGTTATACTGATGGAGACAACAAGGACGCAACGAGCTGGAGGCCTTGACAGACACACGGGGTCAAGTAGATAACACAGGGAGGCCACGATAGGGATCTGAAACTCTATAACTAAAAAGCAGCTTATGGAGAAAAGTGTGAGAATGAAGTTGATAACAGTGCCAGTGGAAAGTCCAGCTGCATGATATTGACAGTAATATGAACATTTAACATCTCGGCACACTCACCATACAACATGTTCTCCAGCTTCTTCCTGTCGATCCTGAACCTCTCCTCCACCCACTCCGAGTCCGGACTCTGCCCTCTTGCATTCTCCTGCCCCGGCACTGAACTTCCACCTACTTCCTCCTCTTCCTCATCCTCTTTCTCCTCTCTGTCACGTTGGGCCTCGCTGGGCTCAGGCTTCACTGCTGAGCCAGGTTCTACGCTAGTTTCCAAGTCAGGCTGCTGGGGTGCTATGGTGGCCGGGACCGGAGAGCTTTCCTCGGTGGTGGTGGTGGTGGCCATAGCAGGACTGAGCCCTTGTCAGTGTTTGTGTGTGTGTGTGTGTGAGGATGTGTGCATGTGTGTGACCAAGGAGACCAGCAGGGAGAGAGAAAAAAAGGGGGGAGAGGGGCAAGACCCCCCCCCCCCCCCTATGTCTTTTCTTTAAATCCCCCGCCCCCTTCACTTAATTTAGTACAGACATCTAACTCTTTCTCCCTCTCTTCAAGCTGTTTGAGGCTTGAAGGCTTTGCTGCTATGGCATTTAATTCCACATATATATATATATATATATTTGACACATATCTTTAGTATAACACAGGCCATGTCTCCTCTATCTGAGGGGCTCCAGGCAGACAAACAAAATCTACAACTTCAGCTGAGGCTCACACTGAACAAATCCTCTGTAATCCTCAATTCAATGCCCACAGATTATGTGGATAGATAGTCTAGGCCTATGATAAGACAAGATACACACACCTTTCACCCACACAGACACTCACACACACATCCTGAAAAAGATCCTCAAACACAGCTAACAAAATAAACGGGTCATCCAGTTGGGTTCCACCGCACGTCCGTGCACGTCTGCCCTCCCTCCCCTCCCTCTGAATGAGAAGTACGACGGCTTGAGATTCCAGAGGTCGGGGAGAAGGGTGGAGGTATGTATCGCAGCAGTGAGTGTGTGGTGTTTGTGTGAAGGGGGGCTTTCAACAATGCTTAGGATATAATAAAAAAATAAAAAACTCCAGTTAGTGATTAGAAGAAAATACTCTACTTAAAGTCCTCCATTCAAATCAATTTAGTCAGCAAAATGTTCCTAAAGTATCAAAAGTAAAAGTACTTTTCTGCAGGAAAATGTCTGCTGAGACTGCTTTATTATTATATATAATAATTACATTATTAAACTATTAACGGCAGTAGTAGCTTTCTTAGGGGTTGTGAGATTATCAATGGGGGGACATATAAGAAAAAAGTAGAAAAAAAATTGAAAACAAAAAATGCTGCTACACAAATGTGTATTTTGATCGTAACAATTAATGGGCCTAAACAAAACCATCTCAGAGTTTTAGATGGGAGATCACCCTTAGCTGTAAATGCTAATAACTCAAAGTCGTCTGCACACTGTCTCGCTTACTGCTGGAATATTCATTCATTACAGTGTAAGCAAGAGTTTTCAAATTTTTTCGTTCAAATTTTGCTTCCCTCTGATGTACGCATCACATATTCACATGCACAAGGACTTTTTCAATATGTTTTTATGTAAACTCTTAATGTGAAAAGTAAGAAGTAGCCTAACTATAGCTGTATAAAGTAGCATCCAATGAAAGTACTGAAGTGGAGTACATATACCTCTAAATTGTACTGGAGTAAATGTACTTTGTTCCTTTTCACGTACCTTGGATAATACCCAGCTCCATTACTATGTTTGCACCCATTGCCTGGAAACCCATTTATGTGTGAACAAGCAAGCAGCCAGAAAGTTGTGGACTCCAGCGACAATGGCTTAGAAGTTACAAAAAAAATTAGATTTAAAAAATTGACGAGGACTTAAGTCCCCTCCCTGCTTTAAATTTCCCAAACTTAAGAACTCGAGTACAGACTGAACATGGGTAAAAACAAACTGCTCAATTAGTCAGGTCAAGTGGGACTCTGTTTCCAGCTCAACTCGATGTTTACCATATTGCCCAGACAAATTTGGCCCCAGGCGTATGAGCAAACATTATTTAGCAGTGCAGAGATCTTGCTAACTCTACAAACTACTGCAGGCTAGACTTATTTGCCCGAGGAGGCGAGTAAGTGAAAGACATGATGACTGTGTCACCATGGAAACTGGTCAGCTGGGGTGAATTATTCCAAGTTTAATCTGACTTTACAACTGCAGATCTCCCCCCATCTCGTTGTTTAGCTCCGACTGACGGAAAGAGTGTGTGTTTCCAGTAAGAGTCGGGGCTTGCGTCACTGTTTGACCCACGGGACGACTAAAGAAAAGCCAAACCGTCCTGCAGGGTAACTGATGAGCAGTGGGTGGTTTACTAAATCAACCTCTGAAGCCATTTATTCATTTAGATAGATAGATAGATAGATAGATAGATAGATAGATAGATAGATAG
>CALSCE010009297.1:7292433-7313292 GCA_943593645.1 Bovichtus variegatus
AGATAGATAGATAGATAGATAGATAGATAGATAGATAGATAGATAGAGTTTGGTCTGGTTAAAGAACAATCTCCGTATTCATCTCACTGCCCATTATAAATTTGCCGGCACTAAAATCCTGAGAAACCTTATGTGCCCTCAGAGAAATTGTGTATAATAGCGAAGTTCTACAGAAGCAAGAAGTCTATAAATGAATAGCAAAAAGTTGGTTAATTAAAATACAGTTCCCTATTTATGCAGCCTGTACCTCTAATATATAACACACCTGAGGCTAATTAAAAGCAGGGTAGTGTTGTGGTGTAGAAGTAAGACTGGCTCTTTTGGTGAGTTAATACTATTATATGTTTACTTGTTTTTTGTAATGTAATACTGCAAAGACAAAATGCCTTGCTTCTCATTATTGTTGCAATTTAAACTCAGTTCATAACATTATAAGGTCCTGAAAGGTTTTTTTGGGGGGTTGGGGGACACAATTAGTACCTTTTCAAGACACACATCTTGTACCATAAATGTGATGTAATGTTTGAATAAACCCCCGAGTAATAGAACTGTTTCATGGGAGACATTTTGACATGTCAAAGTAGAAAAGGTCAAGGTAAGATAAGCAGGCGACATGAGTGCTTTAGTTTCCGGGTCCTGGTATTGTGCACGCTGTCTCACTGTCACGACTTACTGAGACACACAGTGAATACCTGAGACATTGTCAATGTCATTAGTAACACATGAGCTGCTAATTAAAAAGTCTCCTGCGCAACACAGAGTTAAACATGCACCATATGTGTCACTCAATTATCAACCCGTTTAAATCCCAAAAATTGTGGAAAGTCTCCTTTTAAACCACATCCTCTCCAACAGAGAGGATTAGATTTACTGTCACGGGTGTCTATGTCTATTATATTCTTATTTTAGTTTACGTAACTCCTTTTATTTATTTCTGTTACTTTCTACACTTTTCTGTATTTATGTCAGTCATTGTTTCCGCAACCACAGACTTTCCCCACTGGGGATCAGGTGTATCTCCCCTCATCCCTCCACGCGCTGGCGCTGTGACGCTTTGAGCCACTTTCTCAGACTCTCTCAGTTGCGTCACATGAGGCACTTCCGGAAGTTCCGGCGCATCCCGTGACTGATTATATTTACCAGCAGCCAAACTGTGGCGTGAGTCTACGGCAACACCCGGCTTCTGTCGGTATTCGTGGGGCCAGACGACCCCCGGAGGAATCTAAACATGCCTTTTTTTGGAGACAACTCTTGAGTTAAAGCTGCTGTAAACGACGAACCATGTGGAGAGTTCAGGGTTTTGTTGGAAGAGGTGAGAGAAATGTCATTGACGCATAGTGCCATGTTGTCTCTCTTTTTTAAGACATAAACGCCGCTTAAAATGAGTCCCGTGTAGCGTAACATTAGATGTGTGTTGTGTTTAGCTAACGGCCAATGAAGTCAATTCATGTATAACAACAAAAAAAAAAAAGAAACTACTTTCTGTAGTTTCAACTCAGTCGGTGTAACTGACACCCGGTTTATTTTGGTTGAAGTTAGTGAAGTTGGCTCCTGTCACTCACCTGCTGTCACTCACCTGCTGTCACTCACCTGCTGTCACTCACCTGCTGTCACTCACCGCTTTCTGGACCTTTCCCTGAATATTCCCAGAAGCTGAACTGTAAAGCTGTTGTAAACTCAAACTTAAATACTAACAGTGTCACTAACCTCACCTGCACGAAAGACCTGCGCACGTGCCATACAAACACATGTACTGTGTGTATTATGTGTAAGAATATGTGTTAAATGTCTCTTAACTTTATTTATTTATGTATCTTCACTTAATTCTTACACCTATGTTTAAATATTGCATTACTTTTTTAGTTGGCATGCAATGGATTTACTTAGTTATTAGTTATAATTGATTTGTTTTACTGATCTGTGTGTGTGTGTGTGTGTGTGTGTGTGTGTGTGTGTCTGTGTGCACATATTTTCGGCAACCTGTACAAAATTGTATTGCACTGCAACTCCACCACTGCCATTACAGTACCCTGACATTCTGTGTAATAATGACATTTCTTTTCATGCAAGTTAGCGTACACAAGTTAACCAATCACATTATTTGAGTTCTTACCACCTGTGTAAAATGCATTAGCATGAGGTAAAAATAGCCCATACTTTGTTGATGAGGTGAGAATTCATGACTTTGATGATACAGAATTGCCGCTGCACATGTTCTGCTACCACTGTATTGTATTCGTCCCAGAGTTTCCTCTAATTTCCTAGAAATTTACGGATTAGGAATTGTACATTTGTAGGAAGGTTCCTTAAAATGACTTTGTAAATTGGTACTTATTATAGGCAAAAGTGAGACAAAGTTAATTTCTACTTAATTACTTGCAATTAGTTCCAGTGTCTTATCTAGAGAATTTGAGTCTTTTTTTTTTTTTTACACAGCAGGTCAGCCGCACATGCAAAAATGTAAAATGAGTATACAGTCAAGCATACAGTTCACCATAAATAGAGAATAAATTAACATTTTATTAAACTGCTAAAGTCACTAAACTGAATTACTGTCACAGATGTTACTCTTTTTTCGTTTTTTCCTTGTACTTTGTATTATACATTATTCTTTCCAGGAAATTTCCTATGAATTTATTAGAAAATTACAGGCCATGTTTTTATGTGAAGTAGTTTTGAGGAGGCTGAACCTCTTATCTCTGCCTGAATTTGAACTCTGGACATTGATGTCTAATTTCTGCTGTTTTTGTCTTCCGTCTCCTTCAGTTCTGCAGCGATGCCATGGGAGCACCCCCCTGCGATTGCCCCAGAACCAGGGGCAGTCTCAGGGACTGGGGGAGGCTGAGGTCATTAACAGCTCAGCTGTCCTCTCCACCTCTCGACACTCCTCTGACATCAGGTACTTTCCACACCTCCACCCTGTCTTTTTCACTGTTGAAACTTTGTTCTGCTCTGCGATGAGAAAAGCCTAGAAAGAGAGGAATAAGAAATGGAAAATAATATCATTGAGCGTCTCACTTTGATCTCACAACTTATTTGCCCTCAAACCACCGGCCATATAATCGGCCGATGAAAATAAAACCTTTTGAATTAAGGTCAAACAGAGACTACTCTCTTCTCATTCCTTTCTTGTTCCTTTAGCCCTTCTTTGAACCCGTTCTCCACTTGTAGCACTCTCGCTCCTTTTCAGCTGGTTGCATCATCCAGCAGCATGGACAGGGTTAGTCGAGGGCACAGAAATAAATCCATGTGCCTTAAGCAGAGTATTTCTGTGATGCCTTAATACAATATACTTCAAATAGAAACAGACATATAAATATTATATTTAGTTTGTGTTGTTTTTCTGTCAGCTCTCAGAAAGAGGAGGATGGAGAGAGGAGGAAGAAACAGAGGACCTTTCAGTTTGGCTACGCTGAGCTTCCACGTTACACAGCCCTGGATGCTGTGGGATGGGTATGTCTTCTGTTGTTACATTTTCAAATGTAAAAAGCCTAACATATTACCTCATAGGCCCTGCAGGACTTTTTGGATGTCATCACTTCATCACAATTGGTTTTCAGGAGGCTGCTCACTGAGGATTTAAACAGTCTGGACAGATTAGGCAAAGAGTGCACGATGGCCTGGCTTCCGTGCACTCTTTGACAACCATAAGGTTTAATAATAGATTTAGAGCTAACCGTGATGGCAATAACCAACCTCAACCCTCATGAGAAAAAGAACAGCCACTAAAGCAACTGGTTGCATTAACAGTAAAAGTAAATGCAACCATTAAACAAATATGAATCTTCCATTGTAGCATTTTTGGCTTTTTGCCACAATATGAGATGGTTCACTTTGGCTCACATGCGCTGTTTACCCACACATGTTCTCTTTCTGCTAATACCCGATTCCTTCCTTCAGCACCACTCGGTGGTCTCACTTGATATCTACTTTAAAGTATGGAGCAGGGATGGACAACACTGTCATGGAGAGCAGTCTGCAGGTTTTCATCCTAACCAATCTCACACAAGTTACTGCAATTGATTACCTCATTTCTCTGCATGGCCTGTTTTTGTTGTCAGCATGCAATTGAGTTCTTCCCCTCTACTAAAAGGAGGGCGACTAAAACTGTTGGCTCAATTGCGCATTGTTAGACATTCCTGGTATTTTTTTATTTGTTTATTATTTGGATCCCCATTAGTTGCTACCAGGGTTGCAACTTTTCTTCCTGGGATCCCCACATGAAAACCCAGATTCTCCTCACACCCACCCAGCACCCGTTGCCCTGGATGAACGGTGAAGACGTGCAGCTTTGTTCTGCACGAGTGAAGCTTAACAGTACATTATACAGTGTGTTGGTACCAGGAGTAGCAGTGGAGAACTCTCATCTCATGTTCTCATGACAGCGATGACAGTGATGCTGATGTTTCTCCACAGGGTGCTACAGCAGTTCTTTTCATGCAGATCTGCAAGAGGATCCACTCCCAGTTCTCAGGCACTGAGCCGGGTCCGATCCCCTCCACCCTGACGGCACCCTCCACCCTGCACAAGTGCGGCTACCACATCTTGCTGGAGATCTGTGAGTCGCATTATTGTAATTAAGCAATATGCCCACTTATGATTCACCTTTTTCATATCAACTGATTAAATCCATTGCCAATATAGTTTTCCATAACATTTAGCCATATCAACCACAAAACTTTTTTCCTTTTTTTTAAAATGTTGTGTGAACAAAATCCTGACTTTGTTTTGGTACGTCTGTCTGGGTTCTCCAGTGTCTAGACCAAATGTCCTGCCCAGAGGAAGGAGTGTGTTGTGTCTGCAGGGGGTGCCAGAGAGACAGAACCAGGATCAGGCTCAGACCAGCAGCAGCAGCAGCAGCAGCAGCAGCAGTAGTGGTTCAGGTGATGCCAGTCTTCTCAGCAGCAGTGAGCAGGAACATCTGACTGCCGAGTGCTCCACCTCTGACCAACAGAGGACACTCCTGAACCAGGATTCTCCCATACCCGGTTTGTTCTGTGCTCCGTGGTAGTCACAGTTTAGAAATAGTGTGAAAATAGTATTTTTCTCAAAATGTTATTACCCTAGTATTTGTGGGAGCGGGAGGATCATACGTTTTTCTTGCCTGACTCACAGAGGAATCACTTCTGTCAGCATCCTGTCCTCTGCAGAATGATGCCAGCCGAGACGACACGGAGACTAAAGATGCTAACGACGAGGTGAAAGTCTACCTCCTTTTAGATTGTGTGAAATGTATTTTAAAGAGAGCAGCATTTTGTCTTGTTTCTGACTTGTCATCTAATCTTGCTTGTTGTTTGTTTGTATCCTCCTCTGTGTTTTCAGGACATGTTGTCTGATGAGGAGAGGCTGGCAGGAGCAGCACTAAATCTCAGACATGTGGGAGAAACGAGCGTTCCCGTTATCCTCAACGTCATTGGTAATACTCATTTTCACACATTCATTCCTACTCAAGACAAACTATTTTACACCAACCAAATGTCATGTTCTCCCTTTTTAGTCCCAATATTATAATTGTATATGCATATTGCAAAATAAGCCATATTTGTTTTCCTCTGTCCATATCTGATATCTTCATCTCTCTTTGTGGCAGGTCTAGAAAGTGCCAATAGTGAGAACTACGAGGAAGCATTTACATGTTTTTTAGCCGCAGCTCAGCAGGGTTACACCAAGGCCCAGTTCAACACGGGTGTGTGCTACGAGAAAGGCAGAGGAGTCAGCAAGGACAAAGAGAAGGTGAGACTCCAGAGAGCACACTTTATTTTCTTGAGTGCTTCATCATTCTGAATAATCATCATACATACTCTTCTCCTATATGAGAAATCAGTCTGGAGATGATTCTCGTGTTTTCTTTTCCAGGCTCTGCATTACTACTGGCAGGCAGCGGTTGGGGGTCACAGACAGGCTCAGTACCGCTATGCAAAGCTGCTCCTGACCAGCAGGGGGCACCAGAGTTTAGAGGAGCTGAACACGGCCATCAACCTACTAGAACAGGCTGCTGCAGCTGGACTCACCAAGGTATGAAATCATGAAAAAGATCTGTACGTACCTTTACAACACTACTACATAAGTACTGTTGAACAATTCTTAAAATTATAATTTTGCAACAATGCTTCTACACATTACTCTTCTCATGTTTAGTCATTGAAGAACTTCTTTAAAAATCTTCTTTCACAGTAGACATTTTGACATGTCACAGTAGAAAAAGCACGGGTAAAAATAATAATATGAATGTTGGCCGAAAACCTGGAAGAGACATCTCACTTGAGATTATGTCTGTATTTGAAAATGTAAAAAAAACTGTGAAGACTCAAATTACTCAGGAACTGTGTTAATAAACAATTGTCTTGTGCTATTTACTGTGTGTGTGTCTTTGTCTTTGTCTTTATGCTGGTGTATCCTTACAGAAATGAATGAACTCTCCGTTTCTCTCCCTCCTCAGGCTCAGGTCTGCCTGGCCTCGGTCTATACTCAGAAGCCGGTGAGGAACGGGAGCAGGTCTGTCCAGTTCCTGAAGATGGCAGCAGAGAGTGGAGTGGGTACTCTTCTAGATGTTTCTAGAGTTTTATCTATGGCTGTAATAGCTGAGCTTTCACCTCCCCTCCCACTGTACCACCTCAGACATTCTGTATTAATCTACGGGGTATCCCCACCATCTCCTGCTTTGTAAAAGCCCATTTCTAAAACTCCCCTGCTGACACTTACTGCTGTAGTTGTGTTGAATTAATACCATCAACTACTGTTGCTACTAATCACTTTAGAGCTACAGCCAAGCTGAATGCCCCAGTGTTCAGTCACACAGAGCTATTGTGCCTGTATTGAATAGCGACATCTTCCATCCTCACCCCGTACTATACTGTCTATATAAGTTCCCGGTGTCTGTTTACAATTGTAATATTAAGTGTTCTGCCTGTCTCTACACAAATGCCACCAGTACTTAATACAAAACGTTATTATTGAAGATTAAATTGCCCAAAGTGACATGTTTATTTGTGTTCATGTGTGCAGGACGACACTGCCCTGCTGTTCCTGGGTCAGTGTTTTGAGAGTGGCTTTGGGGTGCAGCAGAATCTGAGGACAGCGACTAAATACTACAAACGAGCTGCTCAAGCAGGCAACAAGCAGGCTAAGAGCTTACTGACGCCTCCTAATGTTACATTCAGTAAGGGTAAGCACACATTTGTATTGGTCATTGTAATAAGTGCAATTGTTAGTGATGACACTGCATGTAACAAGCTTTTAATGAGCCAAGACATCAGTGATAATGTCTGTGATAATATGCAATGAATGTCCCTCTCCTCCTCAGCAGAAGATGCAGTTTTGCGCTCCGTCCGTTCAGCTCCATGTTTTTCTGCAGCTGACCGTCCGCTCCAGCAGCCGCTCTTCTCTCTGGCCAGTCGTGTCCCTCCCTCCAACAGCCCCCCCGTCGTCCTTCCACTCCTGCCTCACTCCTGGAGCACAGGGAGCCTGTGTGCGTCCCCTGTGCTGTCCTCCACCCCTCTTCACCTCCATCCCCACAGCACTGAGGGAGGAGACTGCCAGTGGACTGTAGGGATAGGATAGTTATACTGAGCTAGCACAGGTCAAACAGAACTGTATTTCATAGCATGAATGTTTTTTCACCAGAGGAGAAAGGTCAAAGTGTGTACGCATTGTGAAGTCTGGATTAGAGTGAATAGATTTTATACTGGGGTCAAATATTTGTGTGTAGACATATGTTGAAAATGTTTTTTTAAGTCTGAAAGAATTGTTGGATACAAGGTATTACAATATTATGTGCAGGAAGAAAAACCTAAACATATTGTATTGTTTATTTTATTTTTTGTATTTGTTAAAACACTATAGTGTTTTCTGTGATATAAGTTTATCTGTGAGTAAGAAAGTGTGATAAGGTGCCTTTTGGTGAGTTGAGAATCTTGGAAACTGATAAAGTGCTTTAAGCTGGTGTCTTATTTTAAACTTCAAAAATACTTTACTGTATCTTTGTAAAAAAATAACTACTTCAGAAGAGAAAAGTGAAATGCTTTGTGACCGTGAAACCTTTTAAACTTGCCAAAGTGAAACTTGCCACTGTGAGGAGGATATTGTACTGTTATAACCACATGCTAAGTAATATAATTAAAAAGATTATCCTAAAAAGCTTTTTTATTTGTTGCTCTGTAATGACTGTTATTCATAAATGTACTGATGAGCAAAACCAGTATTCCAAGTATTGTAACTTATTCACAATACCTTTTTAATTTTCATTAGATAGTACTATAGTCTGGACAACTGTATGGAAATAACTTTACAGATGGTAACATCTTTAGTTTTAGGACTACCTTGAGAAAATCATCATACAATATTTACCTAATGAGAACTAAAAGTGCCTGCGTTGCAGTAGCAGATGTGATCATCGCTGCCTATAAACGATTCATATTCCTTCGGCCTGCTGCATGACGTAAGTCTCCGATGATGTGTGATTTCATTACCTGAGTTGCAAAATAACACCGGTAGATTTATTATGGTTGCGTCTGCTCCGCGCACCGAGCGTCCTGCGTCCGCGGCACTGATTGGCCGGCTGGGTGAGAGCTCCACAGCGCCGCGCCGCTCCGGGATCCTCTGGCGCAGAGAGAAAGCGCAGCTTGGCCGCCAGCGAGCACCGAGCCGGGATGGGAGGGCAGATGATGTGATACAATACGGGCGGCCGGCTGCAGCTACGGGCGGACTGGCACTTTTAAAAGCGAGTGTCAACCTCGGCCCTACTCACTACTGTGTGTTTGTGTGCGTGTGTGTCGTCGTGGGAGCGGAGGTGCAGAAGCCCGGAAGCTGACCGAAGCGGTGAGTGGATGTAAATAGATGCTCTCGATGGGCTGCGCTCCCCTCCCAGTGCGGCGGTGGTGATGGGGCTGATGTAGGGAGAGGGGCTGGATGCGTCCGTTCACATATCGACCGCTTTGCTTCCGCAATAATGGCAACTCCACACATGCATCCTCGGCGTTATGGTGGATTTAAAGATGATCTAACGCGTTTGATACATCACTGAGGGAGTTTATTAAGGTGGCGGCAAGAAACGAGGGGCTCGAATACTCCACCCATGACATCATCGACTTTATCAAGTTCATTTTCTCCCCCAGCTCGTGCTTTCATCTGTTGCATTTCATTTGTGAAGCAGTGGGTGCATTTCAGAGTTGAGGAAAGAGGCCTGCCATTACAGAGAGTAAGTTGACAAAATATGGTTTCCTCTCACAGGCCAAGATCTCTGTCAATATCTAGATGAATCTAGATATCTAGATGAATCTCCAAAGCATGTTTTTGATGTGAAGTGTTTTGATGATTTGGATCTTTCTTTTTGTGGTGACCTTCAGGTCTGTAAATCTGTATACAAGGTGAGCAGACATATATACACATCCAGAGCAGATAAGGATCATATTTTGACACCTTGTTCCAAAAATAGGGAGATGACATTGTATGTTGTCTGTCAGGAAGTTTTATTATTAGCATGCTAGCAAATGGAGAGGACATGACATATATCTGCTTGTGTTTTTTTTTCTTCATATATTACTGTACATTTTACTGTAACGCGAGCAGTAGAGCACACACGAGGAGTAGCAGCAACATAACAAAAACATTAGTTTAGTGATGCATAATTATTGTATTTGTAGCCAGCTTGCTGCTGTCCCCTGACATCTCATGAATGGTCTCTGCTGTTGGAGAGCACAACAGATTTATTGAGGACAACATTTTAAATACCTCTGTGTGTTGACTGTGCCCCACTGTCCGGCAAACTGCTGTGTCATTCTCCTCGCTTTCTCCCTCTCTGATAGCCATCCTCTCTCCTCCCCACTCCCCTCACTTCCTCTCTTCGCCCCACTTTGTTTAACTAATGGAGATCTGGCTGCATTGTCTCAGGGGGGAGGGGGGGGGGGACAGAAGATCTATAGTCTGTCTGCAACTCAGACATGATAATATATATTTTTTCTAATAGAAGAAAAAGACAATAGGGAGTTGAAATGCTGTTTGCTTATTACTCCTAGTCTGTTTTGGGGGTTGTGTCAGGATGTGTAATTTGCCTCTGAGTCATGCATCATATTTGCTGTGATTTTCAGCTTCAGTGGCTCAAGGCACACTTTGTAGCTGTCTGGCGGAAAACGTGTATCTCCAGCTCCTGAGGCTTTTAGCTCAGTATGAATGCATTTTTTTTTTTTTTTTAGTCATCCTATTTTGAAAAGGTTTTTCATGAGCCCAAAAGTTAATTTGAGTCTACAGAAGATAATGTAGTCCTTTAGTTAAGGACAAATTGGAGTTACAAGGCTTTTATGTGGCTTTTAGAATAGCTGGTGTTCTGATGAGACTGTGCAGGTAGTTTGTACCTGTTGACCCTGTGTTTGTGATCAGAGGCCTGTAATGTGAGCGCAGATTCAGCACAAACACAGGTTGTTGTGGTTGTCTGGCTCAGTGACAGATGGACAACACGACATAGGGGAGCGGATAGGGGCCCTGCATGAACAAAGTGCACCGCCCAGGGAATATACTGTCTCCAAAATCCTGCCTCTGTCTTTTCCCAAGATCTTGTCGTGCTTTAAAATCTGCTGCGTTTGTATTTCCCATGTTTCCGAGAAAAGGCGCTGATGATGACTACAGCATTGTATGAGGCGTGTGTGTGTGTGTGTGTGTGTGTGTGTGTGTGTGTGTTCATGATTGGGTGAGGGTGACAGGATGTTCATACATTATGCTTGTGTGCCTGGGTATGTTTTTCGACCTGTTTCTGTGTTCAGTTGTTTACCAGCTTGCCACTGGGTTGTAACCAAATTAGATCATTCAAAAACAAGTGACATTGATGGAACCCATACATGTGCCGAGTCTTAAGATCACAATGATTCTCTGCTACTGTCTTTGTTGCTATCCATCTGTCTGTATTCGGCATCACAGGGCTGATCCACCCAGAGATAAAAGAGACACGGCTAGCTAGTTAGGAGGAGCTGGCTGCCACTTCTCCTCCCCACAGACTGGCTTACTGCTCAGCCCCGGCTTTCAATGTCAGTCCTGGATGAATACGTCGAGGATCTGACTCACTCCCGATATCATGCAAATGCAATCCAGTTTCATGTCTTTGATGCAGTGTTTTTTAACACTTCAACAGTGACACCTTATGTGTAAAAGGGGCGTGAGGCGGGAAAAGGATCTACACCGGTGTTTCTAAAAAAGCCTCTCAAACTGGCCAAGCTGCAGCCAGAGAAAGCAAAGAGCAAGATGTTTGTATTTGCTTTCTGTTCAGTTGGTACCGCAAAGGATGGAAATGAGTGACACAGCACTAAACGTCTGAGCTTGATGATGTCACCCGATGATGTCAGAGACACCCAGAGAGTACTTGGACCAGAAATAATATTAAAAAAATACTTATTATATTATATTCAGGGTAAGGTAGTAAAGGATTTCATGTAATCGAGTATGTAATCAGACTTCCACAAATAAATAAATATAATCAGCGCTGATTGCAATTAGATTATAGTTACATTGTCAAGGATTACTTGATTACATTTTTCATTAGGTCTTTAAAATATGGCAATTTAAAAGTTATGAAATTTTTTTTAATGCTATGAAAAGACATACAGGTTGGCCTTTGATTATAAAACAAAATATACTAACCCGTTGACCAACTATTTGCCAGCCATAGAAATAAGTAGGCGTAAAAGAAACTTGCCACCACAGGCAGGAGAAGTGTTATTGTACTCTGACTGACTCACGGAAAATTAACAGTGAGAAACTCTTGCTTCTCTATTTTTCCATCCTCAAACATCTAATAAAAAACATGTTGAATCCAGTTTAAAGGATCCTTATCAAAAATGTAATGTTAAATGTTATGTGTGTATGTAAAAAAAAAAAAAGAAGAATATTGACATGACATATTCTTTACGATCTCTAATCGCAACATTGGTATTGGCCTATATTGTGCAGCACATCAGGTGGTACGTGACTTCTGACAGTGTGTCTCTTCTCTCATCAGCTCTATCACAGCAGTGTATTTCCAGTCAGCCATGATGTCAGTACAAACTCCTCCTCTCTCCCGCTCTGGCTCCTCCCCCTCCAATGTGGGTATGGCCAATCGCAGCACCCCTTCCTCTGCCCCTCCCACCTCCCTTAGCCTTCGCTCATCATACAACCAGTTGCTTGGGCGAGATGTCATCAAGGAGTCCATGGAAACCGGAAGTTCGGCCACCTTGCCAAAGAGCCGTCAGAGGTACGCAATGACCAGTGTGCGAAGCGCCATGGGGATAAGTGACAACTTGGCTTTGTCCTCTAAAAACCAACCTGTTACCAGAGGGAGGGGTCTCCCCACCAAGTCCTCCTCCAGTTCTGCTCTCTACTCCTCATCGTCCTCCTCCTCGCTGTTTAACACAACCAACCCCAAACTAGCCAAGAATGGGGCCAACATGCAGAGACGAGCTGAGAGTCAGCAGCAGGAGCTGAGCAGGGCCAATACAGAGGGCAAAATTCACAATGATCTCATCAATAACCCCAGTTCTGACTGGCTAGAATTGGGAAAAGACAACTCACAGCTGCCCCCGTTCCGTAGAAGGACCAAGAGCTTCTTGGAGTATCATGGGAAGGGCTGGGATCTGGACCTCAGTTGGGGAAACAAAGAGGACAAGGAGGAGAAGAAGCAGCCGCCTTCCCCAGAGAAGGAGCAGGCCAGCCCCTCCAAGGAGAGGGAGAGCCAGAAGGAGGAGAAACCCAGCAACAAGCAGACTTGCCAGGAAGAGAAAGAAGAGGTAGGTTCAGTGGTGGAGGAGGAGGAGGAGGAAGAGGAAGATGATCCCACACCTACACCAAGACAGGCCCTGCTACCAGTGGTGTTGGAAGCCCCGCTTTCCCCCACGTCCTCCTCCTCCACCAACAGCCCAGAGTGGGTCCCTGACAACCAAAACCTCCTCCAGAACCAGGCTCCAGCCTCGATGAGGGAGGAGCTCTGTGCCCAGGTTCAGGCTAGTCCACGCAGTCCTGCAAAGCCTCCTCGGAGCTTCCAGCCCCGAGTGATCAAGGTCGAGCTGCACCCCAACAATGAGAACCAGTTCCTGCAACAGTACCCGCCTTCTTCCCCTAAACAGGCCCGGGCTGCAGAGAGAAACACTCCTACCAGGAACCGGGGGCCCCCTGCCCTGCCAGATCCTGAACCAGAGACTGGGCTCCCTAAAGTGGGCTTAAGAATGGATCTGACTCCTGAAACTCCATCAGAGGACGAAGACTCCAGCTGGACCACTCTGTCCCAGGAGACGCCCTCTCCTCAGACTCCACGGGAGACAGGTTAGATATGTGTGTGTGCGTGTGTGTGTTTGTCTTTTAATCTGATCTTGCTTTTATTTTATTTTTTATTTGCATATCTGTGTCAGCTTTTAACCATATTTCTATTACACCTCTATTTCATTCCCTCTCTTTCTCACTGTCTCCTTCTACCTCCTACGGACTGTCTGATCTGGAAATTTACCAAAAGCCTCTTCTTAAGCAAGCAAGTCACTCCAGCAATACTGCTGGAACCTTTAAGGCTCCTGTGAGCCACCTTATGGCGCAGAGAGCGATTAGGATGGACAGAAGGATAGGATACTGCAGATAGAGGGTGTGAAAAAGGAAGGAAGAAAAGGAAAGAGAAAATAGAAGAGCTGGATTTAGTAAGCAATGATTGTCAAGGATGGATGACAAAGCAATAGTTCGAGAATATGAGGGTATGGAGAGAAATATAAGAAGGCAGATAGGGGAAGAAAAACAGCAGAGAGAGGAAGGGAGAGATGCTTTCGCCCACTGGGTCCGACTAGAGGGGATGAACTACAGAGTTGCTATGACAACAAATACTATAGGGACAGGCTGACCATCAGTGAAATGGACCCTGTCCATCCCTGTGTGTGTGCAGCCTTTTGTATCTACATTAAGTCATGATCATGTGTTTCTACAGAGCCCTCCTGTGTGTAAGAAAGTATATGTTTGCGTGATACGCTGTGATGTGTTTGTGTCGCTGTCATCCATCAGCAGACGTATGGAGTGAGGGGGACCTGCCCCCAGGCTGGCGGGAGATCTCAGACTCATCAGAGATCTATTTCTGGCACATCCCCACTGGCACCACACAGTACCACAGACCTGTTGCCTCCGGAAACCAGCACACCTCTCCCGACAATGAGCCAGACACTGAGCGCGGCCCCCCACAGGAAACACAGGACTCCCTCAAGCCACCCAGCGAGGTGAGACGACCCACCTAACACGCCTTTTTTTTAATTTAACTCTACGTATCCAAAGCTACATATCCAGTGTGGTGTTTTAAAGCTGAAGATTGTTTTTTGTGAACACACGCATGATTTGTGAAGTTAAAGAAAAGTGTCTCCTCCACTTTCTATGATACTTTAACCATGGGACTGAAACCCATAACAATAAATCAATTGTTTTATAATTCAAGTGTTTCTCTCCTGCTGCATCTCTCTCTGTCTCTCCATCTTTATCCCTCTCTCTCTCCAACAGCGCCCCAGCAGTCTGATATCTGACAGCTCAGTGGAGCCGGTCCCCTCCCCCTCTGGCTCCTCCCCCTCCTCCCCCTCCTCCCCCTCCTCCTCCTCCTCCACCCCTTACGATGATGTCACCTCTTCTGGACCAAATCTCAACAGCAACACCTGCACAGCCAGCGTGAGTCACAGAGAGTCACATTTATTTGAGTGTTCAATTTGTTGACCAAGGAAACACTGTTTTTATTTAATCTGCTCCACGGTCGTCCAATAACTATTAAAAACATAGCTATGCATACATGTTCCTTCAATACAGTGAATGTGGAGTCTAGTACCTTCACATCTACGTAGCTTTTTTTATTAGCTTTGGTTCATCTAACACTTTGCATAGCCCTCTTTAGTCTGCATTTTCCCCTAAAAGCTTAATGGTGTGTTTGATATATCTCTGCTGTCACTTTGCATTTATTTGATTGAAATGAGCGCGCAGTAATCTCAGTCAGGGCCAGTCTGAGGTGCATATTCCACAAAGATGAATATCTCTCGTATTAACTTAAAATGAGTATTATCCTCTTCAGTTATTACAAAGCAAATGAGATCAAATATGTTGGTACAATTACATTTTAGAATCTTCTTCGGTCCCTCAGCACTGTCCACCACTAATATTAGCCTCGCTCACTATGAATGTCTGTTTTTCTCCAGGAGCTGAAGGACTATCCAGTCTATCCAGATCCCAGTCTGAAGGCTTTTGAAGGGGCTACCCTCCGCTATGCTTCACTTAAAATCAAGTAATACACATAGACATACTCTACAGTAAAGAAATATGTATCATTTCTAGATTTGTTTATTTTAATTTGTGAACTTCCTGTGGCTATTTGTCATATCTGATGTTTTCCTGCAGCGCCCCAGCCCAGCTAGAGACAGTGGACCTCAACAATACCTTCTCCGATCCAGAGGCAATGGTAAGATCAGAACAACCACAGACTTAACATTTGTGTATGAAATGACTTTGTGGCCCGAGAACAAACATCTGACAGGATTTTATCGGGACAAAAAAGGTAGTCACCCTTGCATATTGTTTGATGTGTGGTGACCAGTTGGGACTAAGTTGTAGGCAGTTGCGATTACAAACAAATGCCCCACATTTTAGATTTATTCCCCCTAAACTACACATTGTGGTATGAAGAACAAACATAAACAACAGTGCAAAGGTAAACAACCAGAATAGATATTTAGCACAAACAAAGACATTTAAAGAGAAACACATTAGGTAAGGCAAGGCAAGTTTATTTATACAGCAGATTTCAGACAGACAGTAAAGTGCTTTACAAAAAAGATTAAAGCATAAAGACAAAGTGCAAAGGAAACACACTGTAAAATGACATTTACATACAATTAAAACAATAATTTAAGAGCCAAGAGAATAGAAGTAAAAACAAGCTCAAATAAAAGAAAACAAGTATAAAATACAAGGTATAAAAGTTACAGTGCTGTGTAAGAAATTAATAATTATTTGATTCAATAATACTCAGAAAAGCACCTAGTTTACATACTACCCTGTCCCTGTAGTTAGTTCACTGTAAGCCGCTCTGGATAACAGCGTCTGCTAAATGACCTGTAATGTAATGTAATGTAATGTAATATAATGTAATGTAATTTCAGACTCATGCATGCAGTTACATACTATTAGTACTAAGTAACACTCTGCCACCTATTCATGAATGTTTGGCAATACTTATAACATTTGATGAACACGTATTCCTCTTTTATTAAGTCAGTCCGACCATTTTTTTGGAACAAAATATCAGCCTTTGAGCAAATCATCTTTTTGTTGATGAAGGGAAGTCACCTGGCTTTGTTTTCAATGATGTAATGAGCTCACTGGCCTCTGGTCCTAATCTCTTCTGGTGCAGTGCCACTCGGTGGACACTTTGTGAACTGAGCTACAGTTAATGTGTTTACAGCCAGAATAATTCATAGAAACCTCTTTGAGCGTAAACAAATTTCACGATTAGGGTAAAGGATAAAAAGTCAAATGTTGCACACTCACTTTTGGGCAGTAAGAAGAAATAGAAGAAAGATTATATCTAATAGCTCATATTATAGATTCCAAAACCAAAAGTACCATGTAAGTGTTCTTGTCTTGTTTTTCCAAGAAGACAGAACTTTTAATTAATTAGAATTCAACCGAAAGAAAAGCTTGACATATTCAGATATCTCAGAGGAACCCAGAAACACAAGGGAGGAGTGTGGGAAATAAGTGTGGGAAGAGAGGAGGATAGCTGCTGGCCCAAGGCACACACACACACACACACACACACGTACACACACACACACACAAGCAGCACAGTCTTTCATATTTAATGTGTTTTCCCCAATCATGCGTCTCTCAGTTATTGCTCGGATGGCTGGCTTGTGATCTTACAGTAGCTGTCGCTGCATAGTGTACTGTACCTCTGTAAGCGAAATTAAACTTTTAGAAGAACTGTGTTTGAGTTACTGTGCCTGTGTGTTAGTATGCAAGTATTACTTTAGGTTACATTTTATGTAACTTCCATCTTATTTTTGTACATTTGGCCATGGTTTCTTTCAGTTATGGTGACAATCTACTTAACTTAGTATTGAGATCTTGGACAGTGGTGACATTGCTGTAAAGAAGTCAGACGGGGCAAAAAGCATCAGACGGGTTTTAAACAAACCCAAAATCAAGCCAAATTTATTTGGAAGAGAATAATGTTTTCAGATTGACATCTTGGTGGACCTAATTTACTTGTCGTTAGGAAAAAAATAAGTTTTCCTGAGCAATGAAGGATTATTCCAACATTTTGTGTGACTTCAAATGAAGTGGTATATTATTATTTTAGTTGTATCTATTATTATTTAATTATTTAATCATTTATCTTTTTATTCTGTCTGATTGCCTGGCCGCTCTTATTTCTTGCCCTGTGAGACTGTATTGTACAAATGTCGCCCTGTTATGAAATCTCACCAATGATGTTGGTGAGCACAGTGTTATCATACCGACCTGTTTTGAAATTGAAAACTGAATCCTCCAAATATGTGTGTTGCGCTCCTTCCAGTCATTTCCAGTGCGATCTCTGGGCTGGGTGGAGATGGCAGAACAGGACCTGTGTGAGGGGAGGAGCAGTGTGGCCGTCCACCACTGTATCAGACAGCTGTCCTACTGCAGGAGGGACATACGAGACTCAGCCGGTGTCTGGGGAGAGGTCAGTGTTAGTTACATACATTATACACTATGTACAGTATGCCATGGCTTACTTTTTAGTTGTGAGCGAAACACCTTGGAACAGTTTGCATGTCTATGAGTTTCAAGAAGTTCAACCGAAGAGTGATTTGCCTTCTCAGTTTAAACATCCATGTGTGTAAGTGGACTGTTGCTAATGGTTTCCCTAAAAAAACGAAATGTAAGAAGATAGTTTGTGAGTGCTCGCCCTCTACTTATGTGGATTTAATGGACTTTTGCTCCTGGCTGGTAGCATCCTGAAGGATTTCAAAAGATTTAAATGGAAGATGAGTAGAGTCTGTTTTTTCTCTTTTTTTTTTTTGATAGTTTTTAGAGGCCTGAAGAGTTCAAACTATCAATTATTTCACATTAAAAAAAAGCAAGGATTAGAGAAAGTCTAAAAAATGTAATACAATTTGAGTAACAAAGACATATTTTTCTCTAATTACCCTGTAAACCACTGCTATAGTGAATCCTTGTTTGTGGTCTTACAGGGTAAAGGGATGTTGCTAGTGCTACAAGACCGCATGTTGACCCTGGTTGACCCTGACGATCGCAGCCTCCTCCACTCTCAGCCAATCAGCAGCATCCGAGTCTGGGGCGTCGGTCGAGACCACGACAGGTAGGTGGACATCACAAATATCCTGCTCCTTTTATGAAACCTTTCGTTGTTGTTCTTGCATTGCTACAGGCATTCTTTGTTAGTTGATCCCACTGTTTTAGAAACTCCAGGTGTCACTTGAACCTTTCACACGCACACACAAACAGGAGGTTTTCACTAATCGTCTAAAACTCCTTAATTGGGCTCATTTCTCTATGTTTCCGTTCCAGACTGAGGACCTATAAGGCCTTTAGTGATTTGGCAATGTCCCATGATTTTAACCTTCCACTATTGAGCTGACAGTGTGCTGAGGCTAGCACAGCTGCTAATGGGGGGGACAAGCTAAGCCCTCATTGATAGGGCCCCTCAGGGTTTCCATTAGCCCACGGAGCCACAACTCCAAACGCTCACACAGAGCCTGTGCACATCTGGAAACATTAGTGCTAATGTAATATACATAGATGCATAGTTGTAATATGTATGAGGCGTGTAGGCTTATTTGAGTTTGTGCATATAAGCAGAACATGCACACAACATCCCGACTATAGTATAGAAGTCTTTTGAAAATCTTTTCTCAAAACTAAATGTAAAAAACGCAGATGTGTCACACAAGGACGGTACAAATGAGAAGAGTGGTGGAGGTTTCCAAAGTAGCTGTCTGGTCCTAACATGTGTAATCAGCTGTTAAGGGATTGGGTGAAAATGGAGTTTAAAATAGCATCTGTGTAAAAGGACTTGATCTCGCTTCACTCGCCCGTCTATCGCAGTGTCCTACTTCTCTCTTCCTGTCTCTGTTTCTTTCTACTCATCTCCTATTTAGTCTTTCTCTTTGTCTTTTAATTGCCGCCATAGTCTCTCTCGTGTGTGTGTGTGAGTGTGTGTGTATGTGTGTGTGTGTGTGTGTGTGTGTGTGTGTGTGTGTGAGAGAGATAGATAAAGAGAGGGAAAGAAAGAAAGAGAGTCCCTCCACCCTCTTCCATCTAAGAGGATTGTGAAACTTTCAGTGGCTGTCTCTCTCAGCGATAATGGATAAAGCGTGTAGTAGAGGGAAGAGCCGGCCCAGCCTAACTCTCCCTCTTATTCTTCTCTCTCTTCTCTCTCTCTCTCCCCTTTCCTCTCTCCTTCTCTCTCCTCTCTCTCTCTCTCTATCTTCTCTTTCCTCTCTCCTCTCTCTCTCTCTCTTTTCTCTCTCTCTTCTCTCTCCTCTCTCTCTATCTCTCTCTCTTTCTCAGTATTACAGCTTCCACTCTGTCCATCCTCTCCTCCCACCAGCAAATTTTAAATCTGCAGTCTGCACTCTTCTGTTTGGTTTCAGGCTCATGATTTTGGATGTATTATAATCCCACCCTGGCTGGGAGTGTGTCTGACTTAGAAGGTATTTGATGCTCTGAGACTACAATGCACTTTCAGTATATGCAGCAAATTGTTTTATGGTATCCCGCATCTGCAGTGGGATGGTTTATGTGTGTGTGTGTGTGTGTGTGTGTGTGTGAGACAAGAACGTTTTTATTTAGAGGTCGGAATAGCTTAGTCCTGCCACTAGAGTGCACTATACTCAAAGCCTGTGCATCCAGAGACGCTGATACAGTGTCACTGAGTACACTAAAGTATATACTTTAGTCTATGTGTACTTTTGGTGTGGAACAGTTTTTCATGATTTGGCACACCCTTTGGTTTAAATTAAGACACATTTAAACGATACAGCATACAATAACGTGACATGCACGAAGCCAGTTCCATAAAGAAATGTTTTTTGAGTAGACAGAAAGTTAATGAGTTCTGTGGCATTAGCATTCTGTATATTCAGGATACATGCAATGTAAAAAACACATATGCTCATCTCAAATTCATTTTGTGTCAAAGGAGAAAATGGACCAGATATTAACCCTAACCCTATGGGGAATGTGTGTGTAGTGACACATGCAGTTGAGGCAGCTGGACTCTGATCAGAAAGCTTTGCAGCACGTATTAGGATGTGCTCATTACATTATTGGTATATTCTGTCTGCTTCCTGATGCGTAGGGGGGCTTAGCTTATAGCCACAGGGCTCATCGTATGTCAGTTCATGAAATGAAAGGCTCATACTACTATGATTATTTCTCTCTGTATAATTTAAAATGTTGAGTTGGCTCTTGCTTTTATAGTAGAGTCATGATTCACGTAGTGAGTCTTGCCTAGGGCTGTGGCTGTGGTAGCGGGCTTCAGCAATGATGGTAGGAGGGTGCTTGATCTGTGTTCATTTTTCAGATGTTGCGTTTTGCTTTAAACAATCACAAAAATTGACTTCACAAAAAAAATCTTGTGTGAAAGGACTTGACTGGTCTGGAAAGAACCTTGACCTCAACCCCATCCAACACCTTTGGAGATGAACTGGAACTTCAACTTAAATCCCTGAATGGGAGCAAACCCCTGCAGCCAGGTTCATAAATCATGTGGAAAGATTTGTGGAGTGAAGGCTGTTGTAGAAACATTTTTATTGCCCAAGGTTTTGGAGTGAGATGTTCAATAATCTCATGGGTGAGTTAGGTTGTCCACATACACATTCATTATATCTA
>CALSCE010009297.1:7314113-7358338 GCA_943593645.1 Bovichtus variegatus
TGTGACCGCACGTGGGTTTGAATTGATGAAGTCATAGGTCTATATCTGGAGCACTCTGTATGTGTGTGACGGCGAATGAGCGGGTGTGTCTGTGTTTTCCCCCACTTCTCCAGCCCCTCTTACTGTCTGTAATGCTCTTGCACTATTTCCACTCTTTGTCTCCTGCGCTCTTTCTGCCTCCCTCTCGTGCCATTGGCTGCACAGCTTTGCCTCTTCTGCTTTCTGCCTCTCTTTGTTTGTCCCATCGTTGCACTTTAGCGGGGTGTAAGCCTTCCCTTTTTTTCAGCTTCAGTAAGACAAGAGAGGGAGAGACAAAGATAGTGCAGGAAAAAAAAGCTCGGCTGTGCTTTTGAGAGAGAGTGGGGTATCAACAGAGCGGTGAAGAGCCAGTAAGGGAGGGAGAGGCAGTGCATGCTTCCCAGCTTGCTCTTTGCAGGACGCTCTTCGGACCGGACGAGCAAAGCAAAGGAAGCCGACCGTTGAGGAAGATAGGAAGAGAAAAGGTGTAGCAGAGGGAAGAGAAGGAGGAGGAGGAGGAGGAGGAGGAGGAGGAGGAGGAGGAGGAGAGAGAGAAGCAGGGGGAGGGGAAGAAAAGAAGGAAAGGGGAAAGGAGCCCCAGAGGATAAAAAAAAAAAAAAGAAGAGAGGAGGCAGACAAGAAGAGAATTACCCCGGGATAACGCGGCTCTAGCAATGTCACCGTGGTTTTGGAGCTAAAGAGGCACGGAAGTAGTCGTCTGTAACGGGGCGAGCATGTCTGCTTGTGTGAGTACCCCTATCTCTTATTCATTCACTCCTCTATCTCTCGCCATCCATCCATCCCTCTACTTAGTCTTTCATTACTGCCTCTCTTTCTCTCTCAACATTAGCCCCTGTCTCTCTCCTCTGTTGATTTCCAACTGCTGTGTTTGTGTAGAGGACGCCACACACAGCTCCCAGCCCTACTCTTATTCATTAGCTTTCCCTTCATTTTTTCACTCATTTACTTCTCAGCCTCCTGCTGTGTTTGACTTCAAGCTGTGTACTTTGTGTGTGTCTCTCTCCCTCTCTCCCTGGCTGGCTAGCTGTCAGGTGTAGGGATGCAGGCTGGCAGCAGCAGGTTTGCAGCCGCAGTTACTGAGATGTTCAGGGAGAAAGATAAGAAAGAAAGAGAGAGAGAGAGAAAGAAAAAGAGAGAGAGAGAGAGAGAGAGAGAGAGAGAGAGAGAGATGAAGTAAGCAAAAGGGGAATTGAGAAAGACAGGATTAAAGAGTCCGGGTGTGCTGCAGGGATTTTTTCAAAGTGTGTGTCACGGTTGTTTGGAGCTGTTTGATATTGCACTATTTTTGACATATACATCTTGTGCTGCACTCTGAATTTGTTTAAGTGAGGATACATAGCTAAGTGAAGGTGAAGGTGTGTGTGTGTGTGTGTGTGTGTGTGTGTGAGAGAGACAAATGCCTTCACTGTATGCATATGTGGAATTTCCCTCCCTTGAGTATCTAACAAGAGGAGGAGGAGGATGAGGGATGAGCAGGGAAACACTAAGCGAAGAACAAACAGCCAGAGTCAAATGATTTACGACATTAGGGGGGCAGGTCCTGCTTGTTTGCTTGTCCTTGCCGTGTGACACTTATTAGGATTGAGACTTTAGTGTTTTAAAGCTGAGGACGTGTGCCACTGTGATGTACGCCTTTCTAGTGTCTCTGTATATGTCACCTTTCTTCACTAATCGCTCATTAGCAGATGCACACACACACACACACACACACACAGATCAGCAGATGCACACACACATGCACTAACACACAATGACACAAACAAACTGATTTCACATGTCATTCATATTCATTAGTGGGCAGCAGTGCTTGCTTATTCCCTCGAGCGCTCACTTATTTCCCGCCAGTGCTGACCTTCTGTGGACAGCTGTGGCATGTAGAAAAAGAGAGAGAGGAAAAGAGGAGAGGAAGAGAGGAGAGGAGAGGAGAGGAGAGGAGAGTCACGCAAGCCTCAGGTATCGTTAATATTTTAATGCTGAACACACTCTAGCGATCTCCTCCGTTTATGTCAATGAAGAGAGTTTGTGCATGTTTGGGTTTTTAGCAGTCACTCTTCCAGTTGAACCACGATGTCAAGCCCCCTGTAACCTTAATTAACATGCAAGGCCCCCTCTGAGGGCCCCCAGGGACGCTGCCCGAACACCTAGACCCACTCGATAGATGCCAGAGTGATTGATGGCCTTTCCTCTCCACTCCTGCTCCGATTTGAGCCCCATACAGACCTCTCTTTTTCCCTGCAAGTCATCGCTCCTCCACGTCAGCTACTTCCATCTACCCACAATCCATCACTCCGACTTCTCCACACACATACGCTCGCCTTGTGTCAGGATGTGTCCACCCAGCCTCCCAGAAACCCTCATTCTCTAAAGGGTCATTATGGTCGGAGCTGTGTCCCTCTCCAGCCCAGAGTCATATGTCACACACACACACACACACACACACACACACACACACACACACACACACAAACAAAGACACTCCTTCCTTCTTCTTTCTTGCGTTTACTCTCTCACCTTCCTTCTCTTTTCCCTCTCTCTTACATTAGCATTGTAAGGCACACCTGCTGTAATCCCTGTCTTCCTGACGGATTACTCTTCCTGTTCTTCCTATAGATCCCCTCCCTTGCCCCACCAGCCAATAAATCTCCTCCCGATAAAACCCTTGCTAGTCCCGGGCCGCGACGGGCAGCGATGTGAGGTGATGCTGATGTTCGCTGATCAAACAGGGCTGAACACAGCAGGGCGCAGTCGGTGTCCGCCTGTAGCACGTCTATCTATTCAGACTGCAGACGGCAGAAGTGGCCGTGGACTGCTTAAGCTGAATATATTTAAATACTCAATATGTTTGGAAGTGCTTGGTTTTTCATTATATTTCCAGTAGGGCTGCTGTCGATGTGCGTAGCGGAATAAATGTATGAGGTGGTAAATGAATCTCTCCTTAGTTATTTCAGAATCAATATCTCACTTTATTGAAATTATTTGTTTTGACAGAGTGTATGCATTTATCACTTTTGGGGATTGTGATTCAAAGTCTTTCTGCAACTCAGGGTCAGACTGCTTTTACTCACGCCAAACAAGGATTTGCAAATATGCAGATAAAAACTTTAACTAGTAAATAAATGTGAGGTCGACAGAGGGCAAAGAGTCCCAATATGTGTCTGTACTAATACTAGTCTATTAGACTTGTGTGTTTAGAAGGATTTTAGCAAGTGGGCAAGTCTAGTTATTTGTTCAAGCATTGATCTGAGTTAGTTTGAATTTGCAGACAGATTTTCTTTAATTCAAAATTTGATTACATTTGTAAATATGTATTTTCTTGGCAACTGGGCAAAAAGACGATGAAGATCATGTGATGATGATGTGTTGAGATTGTTTTTCCCAGACAAAAAACATTTTATTTAACACGTGCTCATCAAACCAGTGTCTGTATCAAAGACATTGTCATTATAAAAAATGGATTGTACAACAAGGTCCCTTTGTTATATGTAATCTAGCTTTGTCAATAATATAACATCGACATTCATGCACATAATGTGTATGCCTGCAATTTAAATCATCCTCCAAACACATACAAAGGAGAATGAATGAAATTTGGATTATCGTCCTTGCATGGTTACTGTAGTTACCCTAATACTGCTCCTCTTCATAATCACAAGTACACACAGTCAACTGAAATCTTAGAGGTGACTACCTCACCTAAAACCAAAACTATCTACATACTACAGTGGATGGTATTAGAGCTAAGTGAGGAATACCTATTATTTTCCTAATTAAACAATTAATCGTTTGGTTTTTAAATGTCAAAATTCCAAAGAATTTCACTAACAAGTGTTCATTTTTCTGAATCCAAAACCCAAGAATGATCAATTTACTATCACAAAAGACAAGAAGAAAAGCAGCTGGAACTAGGGATCGTTTCATGTGTTTTGTTTGAAAAAGATTGGATTAGATCAATTTATTTATTTTTTATTGGGTGAACTGATCCTTTAAAATGAAATCAGTATATCTGTCAGTAGCGTGAGAGAGAGACAACTATACTATGTGCATGAAACATCACGATTCATGGCACATGCAGCTAATTAGGTTACATGCATACAATATGATCCCAACTGCACTGAGTGGAGCTCTGCATAACTCTTCACTAACTCGACACCAAATCCCTGCGCTCTCCCACACTCTTTATCTCTTTCTCTCACACACACACACACACACACACACACACACACACACACACACACACACATTAGTAAGATCATGCATGGGAGCGTCATACTGAAGTGACATCTCACTGAAGCTCCGTCTCAGTTGGAAATATCGGCAGTTGTGTACAAAAACACACGCACGTATGCACACACACACACACACGCACGCACACACGCACACACGCACACACGCACCCTCCTCCAGAGCAGCGTGATGTATAAATGATCAAGAGCAGATAGAACAGCAGGACATCATCTTTCTCCCTCTCTCGCCCACCCAGAATCACTTTTTCTCCCCCTCATCTACACACACACACACACACACACACACACTCACACACTCACACACACACAAACCCACACAACCCACCCGTATATCCCTGCTCTTAAATATGTAATGAAATACGACGAGTGTTGACACATGTGTGCTGTTTGCCTCCTCAGATTGTTGCCCCTCCCGCTCTCATTTGCCTCTCTGCCACGCCGAACGCTCGGAATTGGGTCATCAAGCTGCACAAACTGGGATTGTGTGTGTTTCTCTCTCTTAGTAAAAGACCATTTTCACCAACAGCTTTGTAAATCTGCGAGTTTTCTTAGAAATGATGCAGAGGCACTGAGTCAAACTAATCAAACTGATGCATTGCTTTTGCTGTAAACAACGTCAACTGTCGGCTCAAATCACCCAGGCAGCGCCGTGGGCTGTGTATGCTGTTTAATACACCGTAGACAACAGTTTTATTTTTATTTTTCGACTTGATTTTGTCCTAGTTCTTTGCTGCCTTGGGCAACATTGGTGATTGTTTGTGTATTTGTGCATGCCCGTGTGTGTGTGTGTGTGTGTGTGTACGTGTGTGTCGAGACAGGGAGCGTGTGTCATGTGGTCGTGGCTCCTCCTCCTCCTTCGCTGCGCCCTGTCTGCCCCCGGCTGCTCATTTTTGCTGCTCATCTTGGTGCTGTAAACAAGTTTACGGTGTGGAGAGGTAATTACGTACAGACATTCTACATTAGGCCTAATGGCTGTGGGCCATGACTAATTCACCAGGTCGCAGAGGGGTTTACCCTGCTCAGTTGTCACACAGACTTTAAGTACTCCAGTGCATCTGCGGTTTTACTGGTCTTGCTTTTAGTGAGATCCAAATTAACTCCAAAAGCCTGCTCTATAGACATATTTTTGTAATTGTGCCATCTCAGTATAAAAGGAATAGTTTGGGGAAATATGCTTTTGAAATTTGGTTTCTTGCCGATAGTTGAGGAAAAATGACAATATTCACAAAACTGAACCTCCGTGTTTTAGTACTGAGCTAGAGCCAGGAGGCGATTACATAATCTTAGCATGAAAACTACAAACAGCAAAGTTCAAAAACGCGCCCACGGATTAGCACCTGTCCAATTTATTTCATTCACACACAGAATGACAATTGTGTGTGTAACTATTTCTTGGTGAACAACAGCGAGGTTCAGTGTCGATCCAGACTCTTGTTGTCACAGCGAGGTGACCAGGTTTTGTCCTGCTTCCAGTCTTAATGCTAAGCTAGGCTAATTGCCTCCGGCTCCAACTCCATACTTAACGCACAGACATGTGAGTGGTATTACGCTTCCAATCAAACTCTCAGCAAGACAGTCAATTGTTCATTTCTCAAAATGTCAAACGATTTATTTAAAATCGGAACCTGAACGATACATCACCAGGCCGATGTTTTAAGGTATCTTAAGTTTTAGGTAATTTAGAAAGAGGGTCATCATGACATGGTTTATCCACCAAGTCAAGTCAGTTTCATTTATACAGCCCAAAATTACAAATTTGCCTCAGAGGGCTATAAATTCTGTGCAACATATGATGTTGTCTAATTCAATCCATATGAGGGAAATATACTACTTTGGAAAACAGCAAGGAAATCCTTTTCGGCACGAACTGTCGTACATACAGAGTAGACAGAAGTAGCAGTGAAGAAATATGAAGAAACGGAATGATAATTTAAGTCATTCGAGTACAATAATATTAACAGAGCACTGAGAAGTTTTTTTTTTTTCAAAATTTCTTAGGCCCACCTTTTTGGTAACCAAATGTAGAGGATTCTTTAAAAATGCTTGTTTATGACTAAAAAAAATGTTTTATTATCGCCAATATAGCTTCATCAGGTGTTTTAGATATCAATCGATAATGGTTTCGGCTTCAAAAATCCAGTATAAATCGGGCTATAATTGGAATATTGGATATCTAAGCATGCTAATGACACAACTTTAGATACCAGTTAGTGGACACTAACATCCCATAAATAGTACAGTACTGTAAAACTATCTATCTGTCAGCAGCTCTGTAAAGTGTTTACTTTGCATCTCTTTGTACTGGTTTTATCTTTGGGTTTTATTGGGCGTTTTATCTCCATATTCTACATTGCATTACAATAAACTATAATTAGCTTCAGTCATGGGCAACATGTGCTGTTTTGTGCAAACGCAATTATCAGCACTCAGGGGTCCAATTCTTAAAAACAGTTTCCTCCCAGCAGTGTATTGCAATATTTATTGAATTTAGACGAATGAAAATGAAGAATTGTCTAGCAGAATGTAGATTACCAGAATTTGAATTAATTGAAATAGAAATGCATTTGTAGGCCGTGACAGCAGAAATATTCCCTCGTTTTTTTTCAACACATTCAAAAGGGAGCTTTAGGGTGGATTTAATCTTTTACTACTTCTTATAATTCTCATGAATAATATTATAGCTGTCATCTTTATGTGTTCATATTGCCTTTTTACTGATAATTTGATTCATCTTAAAGAAACTGCGGAGTGCTTTGCTTTACTGAGGATGATTTCACACTGCATTAGGCTTTTAAGTAAGTTTATAAAACAAAGAGTCTCACACAACTGTTGCAAGAAAAACCTGCTTTTTAAAGGAAAGTCATTTGAGGGAAACAGATGCTAAATATAAATATGCCCGCAAGGTGTTTTTATAATTCTCTTTACAGTGTGATGAAAGGGCTTTCCTCTGAATCACCATAATGCTGCTGTCTCCACTCAGCGTTGCTCTCACCTGTCACAGTTCAGCGGTGAATCTCACTAAAGCTGGATCAGTTCCAAATCCTCTTTGGACTCAAGCCAAAGTCACAACACTGTCAGTAATCATATCAGTCCAGTTGTTCCAATCAATAAGCAGTAACATATTTCCCCGCACGCACACACATTGCACAAACACCCGGCACTCACTGTCTCTCCCCGTCTACTTTCTGCTGACGGGAGTCACAAGAACTTTCTCCTCAGACGTTTCTAATCAGCATTTGGCTGTGCAATTAGCATATGTAAATGAATTAGCATATGTAAATGCATTAGCATAACGGCCGGCACTACCCAGACACTCTGTAAAGCTGTTGATAATTGAAGTCTGTGTGATGCCACAGCGCCCCGTGTGTTTGTGTGTGTGCGTGACAGATGGTTTGGGGAGTCTCCAGTGAGCGATACTGGAAGCTACGGAGCAAAAGAAAGTACACCAGAGCAGGCCGGGGAATACTTACATTTGTGTTGTTTTCACTGCCTCTTAAAAAGCCTCTTTTACTGCGGCAGTTGTGGACACTTTAGTTTGTAACACTTTAGCAGTGAAGTCATTCTTTATTAAGTTTGTCGAAACGTTTTAATTATACGGTATTATCAGGGAGAATAGTCACGATCATTGAGCATTACATTTGCAAATTGTAATGCTTATGGCAGAAACAGTTTTTGCTGATGTACCTCCATCCCTGTACCTGTTTAGTTGTTTACTGCAAAGTTCTTGTTTTTATGGATAACTGATCAAAAGTAAACACAGTGACATCGTGTAGAGTGTAACATGAAGCCGCTATCTGTATCGGTTTACTTCACAAAATTGATGTATTTGTATGTGTTTTCTACTTCCATTTATATAACTCATACTATGCATAAGTTTAGCTCACAAAAAAATAGAAAATAGCAGCTTATTTTCCCTTAATGTACCATAATTAATCAAGTAATAAAACATGATTTGTATTTGAGTGTGAACAGATTTTAGAATATAAACCTTTCCTAAACAGTAGGAAAATGCAGGTCAGTATTTCTTTGGGCCATATTGCGATACTTTTCTCTAAACCCTAGAGGCATTAAAGTCCAATAAAAACGTCCGTAGAGGCAGTGTATATAATTGGAGGAGGTCCAGATGCAAACAAAGTTGGTTTAAAGTGTGAAAAAGCTATTGGCAAAAATCTGAAAAGCTCTCTTCGATATCTTAAATGCACTTTTCCCTAACTTCAGCTGGTCGCCACAGCTCATCAACCATCATCTCAAATATGAGTGGTGAAAATCAGGCTGTGTTTGCAGCTTTCTTGCATTTTCTACTAACAATCAATAGAGTTATTTCATGCAGAAAACCATTATAATGGAGCCAAACACATCAATTCCACAACTAACCTCAGAATCTCTACAGCCATTTGCATTATAGATTTATTTTCTTCTAACATTTATCATCAGCATTTGTCAGCAGCTTATGAGATTTCCACATTCCATTTGATGGCTTTTTTTTTTTTTTTTTTTTTTTTTGCAATTTAATGAAAGGGAAAATGATTTCGGATATCGGGGATCTAAACATATAACTGAACTGTGGGAATGCATCAGGCTTTGAATATCACAAACTGAAACCATGTTTAAGTATGCGCGGGTGGGGTTTTCCTTCAAGTGTACATATGCTAATGTTACTACAGTGCTGTTTGTACTACTGATGGTGGGGGTGATGTCAGAGCTGCAGACACCAGTTCACTATACATCTGCAGCCGTGACCTCATTTAATCTCCCGAGTTGTACGCGTCCTCTCCGGGCGAGCCTGCCTTACAGCCATCCAGGATCAAAGAGAGATTGGTAGTAGTGAGTCAGTCATCCTTTATTCCGCTTTGGAAATATGTGGAGCAGAGAGAGAGAGAGAAACACATGTGTGTGTGTGTGTGTGGGAGTATATGCTTTAACTCATCTCTCAGCTTTATACCTTTCATCTCATACCTCTTTCTACCTCTCTTTTTGCTCTCCATCGCATTCAGCCCCTAGTGCGTCTCACACCTCGTTCCCATTCCTCTCTGCTTTACTCCCACCTTTTCATTTTGGCTTTCTGGCATTCCGCCTTTATCACTCCCCTCTCTCGACATTTTATCTATCCATCCTCCCTCCTCACTTTCCTGCCAACAACACTCCCTACACCTCTGAGGTCTGTGTTTCATTCATCTTTGGTTGTTTGTTGATTGGCTGCCTGCCTCTCTCGACCATGTGTCACCCCCTCCATTAACTGAGGTCAAGGATAAATGCTCCTTAATGTCAAAGTAAGCCCACAACCCTTTCTTTCAGTCTCCACCATTTAAAAAAAAAAAAAAAAAAAAAAGCTGTTTGCGTGAAAGCAACTTCTGTGTTCTTACAAAAATGTACCTTTTCACATGTGGAAATCACAATTTCACATGTGAAATAAAATGTCAACATGTGAAATTGTGTTAATGTAATTCACATGGGAAATGTATATATTCACATGTGAATTATATACATTCATTTGTCATATGCTTTTTTCTGAACGTGGCACATGAAGTTGTGTGAAATTTGCTTTTTCCCCACCAGAATTATTACATATCTGGTACCAGTGCATAATGTGGGGAGAAGAGATACATGAATAAATAAAATGTGTTACTTTGAATACTCCTAAAAAGAGTTTGGTTGGTGGCTGATCTCTCAGGTGTGCGAGGTTCTGCAGGTTCTGTCCCCTCTTGCTCTTCATCACCACCTATACAGTGTTGCGCGACAGCCAAGCTCACACTTTAGTTGTTCCCATTTACAGAAACGTTTAATTTCTTTGTGTTCAACAACTGAATTTTTTATAAACCAGTGGTTCAAATCACAGCTTATTAATTCCACCACTTAGACAGAAAAAAATGTATTGCCTGCACTGCTGCACTAAAATACTCATCAAATCATAATTTTATGGCAGTGAAGTCAAACATAAATATGACTTAATCACAACACCTGTTTGGCGTGATTAGCTTCGTAAACATTTTAAACGAGTCATAGATCATAGACGAACTCAGAAAGACGGCTTCATAATTTCACTGCCTCACCAAACTCATTGTTTTTTCAAAATCTCAATATTCCTTGCTCGCTCATTTTCAAGTGTGAAAAAAGCGAAGTGTTGACATAAGGCCAGAACAGAGAAAAAGAAGATACATTTGTAATCAGGACAATACTGGAGGTTTTCTGGGAGGTCGGAGTCTGTCCCGGGTTTGAATCAGGTGTGATGTGGTTCTTTCATCAGTAGTAAAGCATATGCAACACTTTCAGCCTGACATTCATATGCAAATTATTTGTAACACAAATAGAAGAAAGAGGTACATTGCAGAGGTATGGAGAGAGCACCTTTTGGGCAATTTTGAATTTTGACACTGGAATTCAATTCCACCAAAGTGACTGGCATTGAAAAAGGCATAAAAGTAGGAAGCAAAAATGGAGCAGAGGGAAGTACAATGGCAAGTAAATGGACACGGAGCAAAGGAAATCATGAATGGAATTCAACATAAAGAAACACAGAGGGAAAAAGATGCATTTTCAAACGCGCAGACACACACACACACACACACACACACGCACTGACTGCTTCTTACTAAGTGGATCGTCAAAGAATCAAAGGCAGTCAATGTTTGAATTAGGCCCTCTGTTCTTTATTCAGCCTGTGACTCCAGAGCGTCACAGACTATAATATAGAGGCGAGCTGCTGTGATGAGTTCCTCTGTTGATATGAATCATTCTGTGTTGTGTCTTTGTTCTTCTTTCTTTTCTTTTTTTTTTGGGCTCCTCCTGTTGTGAAAAGAGAGTGAGGAGAAGAGTGAGAGAGCTGAGGAGAGGGAGAGGAAGATTAAAGAGCGAATGCAAGGGGGAGGATGAAAGAGATTGAGAGGAGGAAAAGGTAGAGGGAAATGCGGAGTAATAACAACGAGGTGTGTGTGTGTGTGTGTGTGTGTGTGTGTGTGTGTATGTACGTTGGCACATCTAACAGGAAAGGTGTGCTGTGTCATAATGTAGTGAAACGCGAAGACACACACACACACACACACCTCACAAGAAGACAGTGATTGAGGTGAAAGAGCATTGTGTCTCTTTCCAACTCAGCACGCCGTGTGTATTAACATTTCTCTTGTTTTTCCCCCCCTTGCTCTTTCTGTTCCACCTTCCACTCCCTTTTCATCTTTTGGCATAAAACAATTTTCTCATCCTTCCATTTTCCCTCTCTCTTAATTTCCCACATCCCACTTCCTTTCTGTAACTCATTTATTCTTTCCTTCTTCTTTATTCCTTCTTTCCCTCGTTTTTCCCACCTCCCTCTTGCTTCCCGGGACCCAGAGAAAGGTAACTGCTCTTTGTGGCGTGTTTGATTGTGATCGTGTCTCTCCATTGTTTTCAGTAATCGTTGTGCCAAGACACCCTCCCCCCCAGCCCCTCCCTGCCTTTGTGCAATCACATCTGTCACCTCAGGTATCAAATCAGTGGCTTTGCCTTGCCCAGAGTCACAGTTGCTCTTTACAGGAGTGCAGCAGCAACGAAGGTCTAAATCTCTGGTGTTAAATCATCAGCGAGCCAGACCGGCCACGGGCTATTTCCCATTAAGAGTTGCATGGTGTTTAATAGCGTTTTGATCCCCCAGAGAGGGTACAGAAGTCATAAAAGAACCATTTGTAGTATGCAAGGCAAGGCCACTCATGCTGCTTCGGTGACACACGGCTTAAATGTCCCTGAACGAAGCGCACTGGATGCATACACACACCATGCACACACATCGTTGCACTTTCCTTTCTGGCCACAGGCACAGAGCATTATTGATCCAAAATGTGTGAGCACACAATTAAGCAGAGGAGACAGTCTGGATAATGGACTCATACACACAAGGAGCCCGCTGTAATAAATGCTGGCAGTGTTTGCCATATTTCTGTTTGTGCGTGTGTGTGTGTGGGTGTGTGGGTGTGTGTGTGTGTGTGTGTGTGTAATGTACGTGTGCATGAGGCTGTTCAGCTGCATCTGAAGACACTGCCATCCAGTTGGCCTCTCTGCATGTCCCCGCTCCCCTCTGTCACTCTGTTTTACATGTTTACTCAATCATTTCAGGAAACGCATCCTCCTGCTTTTTTTGTTCTGCAGCTTGTCTCACCTGTTAATGAGGAAGAAAGTCTGTCTTTCATCATCGTGTGTGTGTGTGTGTGTGTGTGTGTGTGTGTGTGTGTGTGTGTGTGTGTGTGTGTGTGTGTGTGTGTGTGTGGGTGTGTGTGTGTGTGTGTGTGTGTGTGTGTGTGTGTGTGTGTGTGTGTGTGTGTGTGTGTGTGTGTGTGTGTGTGTGTAGAATCTCCCACATGTAGCTGTGTTTCATCTCCCACCCACTTTCTGCGGAAAGTTTCTTTCCCGGCGGAGCTTCTTCTCTCAGTCAGTCTCACCCTCATACTCCTCATTTATCTTCCATGTGGCACCAGTGTGAAACGCTTGGCACATAGTTTCCTCGGGCACTGGGACTTCCTGTATGCTTTTGTTGTGTGTATGTGTGCGTGTGTGTCTGTGTCATATAAATTTGCAGCCCAAAAAAATGGCACCCATTTTCAGTTCAGGAATTCAAGGAATTACAGCAACACCAGCAAAGCTCATGTCAGCGAAACACATAATGAGGCAACATTTTCACAATAAATCAGGGCACAAATTAGAGCAAAGCTCCAACAAGAAATTGATAAATATATCATGATGCAAAATGGGGTAATTGTGTGTTGTCATTTTATTTTTATTTTTTTCTTGCAATTCGTTTTACTGTTACCATTCCATTGTATAACAGCTGACAACACAAACAGGCGCAGAGGGCGGGGGGATGGAAAGTTTTAGTTTCCGAACAGAAGACAGGTCCAATAAATTTTTGGGAATGAAAGAATCAAGATGTAAAACCCACTTTAATAGAACAGTTCATCATAATGGGAAGGAGAATAAAATGTGGGATCAAAACCAAGAAGGGAATTCAAATGGACAGTAATATGTTGAGATGTTGAACCCAACAAAATCGAGAAAAAAAAGCTTAAGGTAATGTAAAATACAAATTGGCAATCACATCCACATATTGGCCCTTACATAGGTGCCCTCTGGGAAATGGTGTTTAATCTTAATATTCAACCATTTCCGAAAGGTGGCTCTCCAAGGAGAAACGCCAGGAGGCTTTGAGAGGAAAACTATACTCTATTTGCTGAAAAAACAGCTAGTAACAGATATTCAGTGTATTCATGTAAAGTGGATGAAACCTAACTCTCACACATCCAATATATGGAATGAAGAAGTGTTATGAGTTGGAACAAATATCATTAAGACTAATTTACAAAGAGGTCGAATTCTGTAATGGGCCTATGAATGCTATGAGGTCATTCGTCATGTTTTGTAATTTCTTAAACCTAAATAACCCACAATTATTATCTCAAGTCTCCCTTATCAGACACACATATACACACACTGATCTCATGATGCTAACACACCTTCCTCCTGATGGAGGAAGCAACCTGCTTTTATTTTTTCTTGATTTTCTTTTTTCCCTTTTCATCAAATAAATGTTTTTTTTCTCCATCCGTTAATTGTAATATCTGTTATGTTTTTTTTTCTTTTATGTTCCCTTTCACATATGAGCATAAAGGTTAAAGGGCAGATGGATAGTACGTAAAGAAACTTGCACAACTCATTAAAATGTAAATAGAATATACGCACCCACCAGGTGAGGTATTATTACTGACTCACCTCTATTATTGGAAAACAGAGATTCCTACTTACTGCCCCTTTAACAAAGCCAAATGTTTGGTCCATCTGCTGTAGAGGTCCATTAAGTTTGTTCCTTAACTGCATCAGAAATTCACGTGTGACAATGTGTGTGACAATGTGTGTCGTCTGTCCGTGTTTCAGGGACTTTGCCTACGTGGCGAGAGACAAAAACACGCGGGTGCTGAAGTGCCACGTGTTCCGATGTGATACTCCTGCCGCAGCCATCGCCACAAGTCTTCACGAAATCTGCTCCAAGGTGGGTGTCATTACTGTCGCCGCCTCCGCATGAATGAGCTTATCTGCCGCTCTGAAACAAGCTATCAAGCTTTAATCAGGGAGACTATTGAAGAGAGAGAAGAAAAAAAAAGAATTCTGCTGATGCAGTTATCCAGAGGTATTTTTTAAGGTTGTAACTTGCTACTCCTACCTGCATGTTATATAAAACAAATAGCCAGGAGTGCAAAAACACATATGCGGTGCCCTTACAAGATTTCTGTTATCTTTTCCTGGAGAAGTAAGAGCTGAGGAGAGAGATAGAGGGATGTTTTAAGAGCTTTTACAGCGCGGAGATAAGAGTCAGGTTACAGAGCGAGAAACGTGTGTATATTTATATCTAATACCAAATACCTGGTAAATACAACTGGGTCACATTGTATTTCCAGATTTTACGCATTGATGATGATCTCCTAACCCCAACCCACCAAACAGCAGGCTCATGCACAGCGGTAATCGCATGCAGGAAACAAGCTTTTCAGATTGGCAGCAGCTGGTTGTGCCAGAAACCGAGACATCTATTCTCAGCGCAGAGTCTAAGACCAAATTTCCACCAAAATACCAACAACTTACCATACTACTAATGTTTTCAATATCCATTTAAATCTTCCATAAGTAGCTTGTAATTTCAAAAACATATATGCATAGCACGGTCTGCACTTTACTCTCTTGTTTTGAGTAGAGGATTAAGTTGAGATTTGAATGGTAATGGACCGCATTTACATAGCGCCTACCTACCTTACGGGTCAAAGCTTTACAATTTGCCTCTCATTCACCTATTCACATTCACATTCATACACCAATGGTGACAGAGGTGCCATGTAAGGTGCCGTCTGCCCATCCAGAGCAACTTGGGGTTCAGTGTCTTGCTCAAGGACACTTGCGGACAGGGCATTGAACCGCCAACCATAGAAGCTCAGTTTGAATTAAATCCATTCAGCAACGTTAAGTCGTATTAATCAAGAATTCATTCATCCGTTTAATGGTTTCTCGTAAAGGAGATTGATCGATGAGTATAGTAGTATATTGTCTGCATATAAACAAATGTGATGATGGTTTTGAAGGGAGAATTCCTTGGATTTGCTTGACACATCAAGGCGGTGCACGTAAGCTTCTGTACGCAAAGAGAAGCCAGTCCGTCCTCCGACCAGCAGTGACATTGTAAAGGATGAATCTACCTGGAACTACAGATCTTCTCCCTTAGAGGCACGTCGACCCATTTAGAGACAAGTGCTTTTACCCCGTTCATTTCTTCTTATCGCCTACCCTGAATCAAAGGAAGTATCTGTGTGTCTGTATTTCTATGTGTGTGTGACCATGACTCTTCACACCGCCTATTTCAAACAGTGGTGCTTTGCTGCAGCGGAGAAACTTGGTGACCTGAGTCTTGCAGCTGCGCAGCACGCTGAGCGGGCTTCCTTTGTGTGTGTGTGTGTGTGTGTGTGCGTGTGTCTGTGTGTGTGTGCGTGTGCGTGTGTCTTTTTACATGTTCCCTTGTGAGCAGAGTTGCAGACTCACCATAGACTTTGATTAATGACACCTACAATTAATCAAGTATCTGTAGCAGGAAGAGTGCAGCAGCTCAGTGCAGGGGCCATGCAGACTATTCAACACTTTTTAAAGAGTGTGTTCACTGCAGCAGAAGAGCAGAAGCAAAGAAAAGAGAGAAGGAAAGACAGCGTCATTTTAGACAGTTGGATTTAGATACAGCATTTGGAATAGAGAGGATAAGGCTGGTCAAATCCCAACGAAAATCCCAAAACTAACAATGAATTGAAGAAGCATTACCTGTGTAGCCCCCAATACGCTGTTTCTTCTGTGCCATAAAGCTCCATTAATGTCCAACGACTTAAAAACTCATCACTAAGCTCTACTGTTGCAGTGGGTGACATGTTCCTTTAGTGTCATTAAGACGAGCACTGTGAGTCGATCCACAAACTCCATCACTAGCGCACCGAATTCATGGCGGAAAATAGTCCCCGGTAATAAATACACAGTTTACTCCTGTTTGGGTAACATTTGCTAACAACTACAGTGCCGAGCTGTTTTAGGAAAAATGTAAGTATATATTTGTGACCTTTTTTTTTTCTTCAGTAGAAAAAAAATGTGTTTAGCAAGTGTAAAAGTATTGAGAGAAAGACTAACACACGGTCTTTCGTGGGATTTAAAAAATATAGAATATCATCAGTCTTACCCTTTAAATTGAGTTATTATTTCTTTGCTAAAAGACATTTTTTTGATGCATATTTGTGAGACAATCTAACCGCTGTCGCTTTCACCCATACCTTTCCTTCTCTTCTCCCTATTCCCATTCTGATCGCTTTCCTCTTCTCTCTTTTTTCTTACCCTCTTGTCTCCTCTCTCTTCCCTCTCCTTTCTTCTCTATCTAGATTATGGCTGAAAGGAAAAGTGCCAAGGCTGCAGCTGGCAGCTCCTCCCAGACCGGCTCCGATGTACCCTTACAAGGTACACACACACACACATATACACACACACATGCACGCACATCTTTTTCTTTGAGTTATGTTCTTCTGTAGTTCCCTCATAAGAGACTTGGATTTGTCTGCCGTGTGCTACAGTATCTTCCTTACTGTGGTTTCTTGTCTCACATTACAGAATTCCTCCACATCTGAAACCATATACTGTATGTGTGTTTTTTTATTTTTATTTAAATGACCCTATCGCCTCAGGAGCGACTCTGAACATGTGTTAAAAGAACAGATAGCAGTGTTTGGTTCAATTACACAGGGATAATGCTGACTCCAGAGCAACTCCTCGCTCCACAATCACTGAGCTTTATCCTCCCAGCGCTAATTCTATTCACCGTTTCCGATTTCGCTAAGTCCCACCGCTTGTTCCTCTCAGTCCCAAGTAATTACAGGAAGAAAGAGAAAAAGCACAATTCATCCTCCACTGTAACTTCAGCTGGTGTGTGTATCTGCTCAGCGCGGGGGGAAAGGAGCATCAGAATATAAAAGAACTATATCAGCTCTTCACTTACAGAGGCAGTCGACCTCATTAAAACCCAATTAGTGTTTCTTTCAGGCGAGGCCCGGTGCTCCACGGCACACATCCCAACCCCAGGATCAAAGAACTTATTGGTGAAACATCCCTCACATATTTTAAAGCTATTACTTGTTTGATTTCATCGTCTTTTAACTGAAAAGAAAACAGTTTTCGCCCAGCGAGAGGCGTTTTCCTTGCAGTGGATAGACCAGTCCATGAGCTCTAGAGCTTCATTCACTGCAAAGCCAGCGGCTGGAAAACAGTTCCTGTTCTCGCCTGGATTAGATCTTTTTATGGTAGCGGGGAGTGTGCATCCCGTGTTGGGACACAATTTAGGAGATTAGCACTGAATGATTTTGGATGAGCGCCAACGCGAGAATAAGGGCCCCGCTGTGCTCGTCTGTCTGAGCTCTCCTTTAAATATGGAATTATTGTATGAACATCTCTTATTCATCGTTTATGTAGCTGCTGTTTTCAGAGATTCAGCAGAGAATGTGTGAAATATTAGGGACTCTTTTTTATGTAGTGCACTGATGAGGGGAATCCAGGCAAAAGCCATTATCCCTGATTGATTTCCATTTTTCTGTCCATGCCGACCACATAGAGATAAGTTCGTGATGAATTGTTATTCTCTGAAATTCAGTAATGAAGATCTGGACTGTGCAAAAGGGTCTGAAACTCAAAATAAATGTCCTATTTAAAGTTAACTTAACCGCGATCCAGTGGTTTAACTTCTCACCTTGCTAAAGTAATGTGCAGGACACCGTGACATCACTGTTGGGTGTGGTTACAGGTGAAACAGAGCACAGCCAACCACACCCATGTGATGCCGAATGTGGTCAGAGATGAAAAAGGCTTGAAACTGAGCCAGAAAGGGAATCAAAACCCTGCTCATCAGCCTGCTGTTAAGTGACTATTTAAAGTCATCATGCATACAATTTGTAAATGATCATAGCATCCTTCAAATGATTCTGATTTTGCAGGACTTTCATCTCACACTTGATCTTATAACAAAAGTCATGGAGGGGCTTTGAAGTCGGAGCGTTTTTTTAATTGTTTTTGTAATTGTTTCAAATTTGTAATTTATCTGTGTGATAAATGTAAGTATCTGGCCTTTAGTTATGCAACCTTTCATTCAAAACATTTGTTTTTAATAAGAGTAAAGAAAAGTGTCTGACACCACTTTAAAACTCAAATGTCCCCAAATCAAAGTTTTCATATAACAGTTATACATTACAGGTGTTTTTAGAAATGCCCTCAGTTACCCATTGAACTGAATTTCCTGTCGCCTCAACAATAATTAATTCCAGGTTGCAATTGGCTCTCCTTTTTAAATCCATGTTGGCCAGCGATAAAGCAAATAGTTAATAATTAATGTCACCATTTAGAGGGGGATTCTTCGCTTGTGCCCTTTTAATAATGTGTTTATTTTGTCTTGAAGCACAATCTTCAAACTGTGCGTTTAAACAATTGAACCCGTCGAGTGTTTGGTATTTCACCTTTTCAGAAGTCATCTCCAGCTTACGCAGCTGATTGCATGGTGTGTTAATAGCGAGGCCCTGGAGGTAAATGACGTTAACTTCTGTGCTGATTGAGTTGCAGGTGATACAACGTCTTTGATCATCCTTTCTGCCTACAGGCCATTAAACACGCACAGCTGGGTTTTCATGCAGAAAACTCTGAAATCCTGCATGCATCGTGTGTGAACATCTTTTTCATGCCATGATCATGTCAACAGCACACTAAATTATTAAAATAT
This sequence comes from Bovichtus variegatus, assembly GCA_943593645.1. Taxonomy (NCBI): domain Eukaryota; kingdom Metazoa; phylum Chordata; class Actinopteri; order Perciformes; family Bovichtidae; genus Bovichtus; species Bovichtus variegatus. The sequence continues at coordinate 7,333,188 of CALSCE010009297.1, forward strand.
TCACCAGAGTTTGTTTATTTCCCTAATTTAAGCCAATTATCATGTGTGGACTTTGCGTTAGATGGTGTTGTGCCATATAAGTCCCTGCGGGCGGTCTGTGCGTGTGTGTTTTAATATGTGTGTTTTTTCCTCTGCAGAGTTTCCCTTGCCAAAGACTGAGTTGGTGCAGAAGTTTCATGTGCTGTATATGGGCATGACGTCTGTGTCTCGCCCCATAGGTAAACCTGAACATATACTGAAACACACGTCATAATAACACATCCCGCACTGTCTCACTGTTCAGACTCTCCTGTGTTTTGTCTTCAGGTATGGACATCATAAACGGGGCCATAGAAAACCTCCTGTCCTCTACAGGCAAAGAGGACTGGACTCCTGTCATATTGAGTATTGCTGACACAACTCTGGCTGTCATCAAAGAAAAGGCAAAGGGACTTTTTGTTGCTCTCCTGAGGAAATTTCATATGAATAAAATATGTGAATGTGTTTGTAGATTACAGAGGAAGATCTAATAGGGCAGCGTTTCAGATCTAATTCTCCTCTTTGCTATGTGTGCAGGAAGAGGAAGAGGAGGTGTTGGTGGAGTGTCGAGTCCGTTTCTTGTCCTTCATGGGCGTGGGACGAGATGTGCACTCATTTGCCTTCGTTATGGACACTGGAAGCCAGCATTTCCAGTGCCATGTTTTCTGGTGCGACCCCAATGCAGGCAATGTGTCTGAGGCTGTGCAGGCAGCATGCGTAGTGAGTATATGAAAATATGTGTGGATAATGTTATATGTTGTTTTGTCACTATTACGACATGGTTATTAAAAGGTTTCGCATTTAAAGGAATGGATCGGCATTTTTTTAAATACACTTTTTTGCTAGTTTGCTATGAGTTATATGAGAAGCTGGATTCTGCTCTCATGTCAGCGGCATCAATCTGTTCATATAACTCTCAGGAAGACAGATATCTTCCAAATCTGTCAAAACGTTGGGGGGAGCTTTTCTTATCATACTATTTTTAGTCATTGGGCACATGGGACTACTGTTTTTTCAATATATTTAATTATATTTTTGGAAAAATCATGTGCCCAAAGACTATATATCGTATGATGAGAAAGTGGCTGCATCTCAGAAACTACAAGGAGCACAATCAGGTATTTGGTATCTATGAACATTTAATAAACAATGGTGTAAATAATGGTGTTTTTCCTCATGTTTCCAAAATCCTGACTTTTACTATTGATGTGATGTGGAGTGTGATTTTTCATTTTTAAGAATGTCAAAGTTGTATTGTTAGATACTTGCCAAAAATCTGTTCTTACCAGATTTCAAAACTTTAAGACAATCAGAACAAATGTGGCATTTTTCCTTTTCATACTAAATATAGTTTTGGGCACAAATGGGTTCATGTTTTCTTCCTTTTAACCCAAAACTCAAATGATAAAAACTCAGCTTCTACTCTTCCCCAGCTGCGGTACCAGAAGTGTCTGGTGGCTCGGCCGCCCTCCCAACGCGCTGGCTCCTCATCTTCGCCCTCTGCGGACTCGGTGACCCGCCGGGTGACCACCAGCGTGAAGCGTGGCGTCCAGTCTCTCATAGACACTCTGAAACCCAAGAAACAGCCGTCGGAACTCCCCCAGCAATGACCGTCACCAGTGACCACAGCACTCCTCGGGCCGACGCCTGGACGCCACTCACACACTATCGCCACGACAACACCTAATCAGTACCAGCCATGGTAACCAATGATGTACATATATGTTAACAAACACCAACGCAGATGAAGGAAAGCAAAACAATCCTCCAGTACACCTGATGATAAAAAAAAAAAAATTAAAAAATGACAAGAAAGCTCCTGTTTCGTGAGGAGGAACGGGAACGCTGGTGTCACTGGTTGACCTTTAAACTCTGCTGTGTCCAAGTGGAAGCCACCTGCTGGCTTCATTGGCCTTACTGTATGTGGATTTCTGGGCTGGATGGATGACTTAATCAACCACTCGACAGACAGAAAACAGGAAAAGAAAAAAGATCTAATTTCTATTAACAGACGGTTTATGGAACCACTCATCGGTTTACTTTGTTTTCTTTCATGCTCTGTCCCTTCCTGTAAAAACAGTCATCAGCACAGTAAGAGCTTCTGGACTGGACACCTGACACACCAAACTACAGAAGCCTTCCAGGACTTCTCCTCCTGTGCCAGGATTTTAACAGGTGAATAAGAAAAGAAATGAAGACCAGACAGACCTGCCAACACGTTCCCTTCCACAAAATAGCATAAAAATATTTTGATCCCTTCGATGTGCGTCAGACTTGAAACAAACAAAAACATCTCCTTCGAGGATGAATGAAGTGATTGTAATAATGAAGTGTATGTAAATGATTGTATGTAGGAAGAGAGCATTTAGGGCACAAAACTTGTAGATATGAGGGAGAGATGAGATGTTGGTGGCAGAAGATGAGACAGATGTGGGTTTTGATTTTGCATGTTTTCTTGATGGGATATGTTTTATGTTGATGAGTTAAAAAGGGTCTCAGTGAGAAGAGTGGTGAACACACGAGAAATAGATGCTCTTAGCACAAGTCATCTCCACTTGACCATGACTGGATTTACGCTGGCACAAACAAATCTGGACTATTTCTGACCCATACCTAAATAAAAGGTTACTCTCTGCCCAATTACTAAGTCAACGGTTTTTACTTTCCTTTCCTTGATGGATAAGTAGATCAGCAAAAGAAATGTAACCGTTTTTAATGTATTTTGAAGCTTTTAATTAGTTAAGATTGTAATTTTTTTTTTTTGCATCCACTAGAGAAAGTGAGTTTTTAAAAGCTCAAGAATGTTACATTGCTCATGTTCAAACTTAACAATTTCCTCAGGAATCTTTATGCACACCCAAGATTTATGTAGTAGCAAGAAAAATACAGATCCAGGATTTGACTTTGGCAGATGTGAAGCGCTCGTGGCTATATGAACAGTGGTACACGAAAGTGTCTGTCCTGCTTGGACAGCATGAGAAAGATTAAATCTGTGCCATACTGTAAGGGTTAACTATATTTTCTCTTCCTCGGTAAATCCAGCCAGTCTACTCCCACTCACAAAATACACACAAACACACACACACAAAAAAACAAAAAACACACTCCTATCAAAACCTTTACACTGCTTCTATGGCTCGTGGCTACAACCTGCACTCCACATGAACTCTGTGAATGTAGTCCGATGGAAAGGAAAAAGACACAGACACAAAACAAACGAGAACGATGCTGTAAATCATTTCAGTTCTGTTCTTCACTCATCTCGACACCATGTAAATGTAATCTGTTGTGACAATAAATGCATTACCAAAAGAAAAAGGAGCAGCTTCTTGAATACATTCTTTTAATTTGCAGGTCAGTGGAACCCTATGTAACAGCTATTCATCACGTAGTGACATTGGCCCAGCCCTACAACATATATGCAATTTGATTAGTTTCTGACTGTGGTTGTTCTTTATGGCACACAAAGACGCTTTAATATTGACAAGTAATAATGGCTCTAGAAAGTATTTAAGGTGACTTCTATGTAATTTGGCAAATCAATAACACTGTATACATTTTAGTGTTAGATTTAAACACTACTCAGTTTGTTTAAGTAAGCATTTGGCACAAAAGTTAATTCTTAATGCTTCTTTTATATTTGTGTTGGTGTCCGTCAGCTCAGAACAGAGGCCGGGATTTGACCAAAGCCTCTTTGGAGAGACCACCGCTGGTGCGGGAGAGGGGGGCGCTTTGAGCTGGGTTCCTCCACTTGTTGTAGTTGAAGCTGGGGCTGAATCCTGTTCGGCTGTGCTGAGGTGGGAAGAAGCTGGGGAAGTGAACGGGAGGCAGGACGAGCGCCACAGGTTTCAGCACCTCCTGAGGAGCTCTGCGGGGACGAACAACCGGGGTAGCAGGAGGAGGGGCGGGATGCAGAGTGGGGGTGGAAGTTGTAGTGTTTAATACAGGGGTGATGCTTTTCTTGGGTGCGCTGTTCTCTAGTTTGGGGGAAGAGAAGGAGCTGGACACCGTGTTCTTTGAGAACTGCAGGCGCAGTGCTTTGGCTTTTCCTGAAGGACAAAAGCAGTGAGATAGAGGTCGGAGGGAGAGGACCACATTTTTGGATCAAAGAGCAGAAAACATCGAGAAAAGGGAGATGAGTAATAACGGTGCAAGACATTACATGCTGAACTGCTTCATTTAAACGCAACTGTATTCCCTGCTACTCCTCTTAGCCAACATCTTAAAAGAATATTTTCCTAGAATAGTTTGGAAAAACATGCTTATTCGTTTCTTACTGCAAATTAGATAAAAAGATTGATACCGTTCTCATATTTGTGTAAATATGAAGCTACAGCCTGGAGATTGTTAGCTTAGCTGTAGCTTCATATTTAACAGACAGACATGAGAGTGTCTGAATCTTCTCATTTAACTCTTGGCAAGAAAGCAAATAAAGGTACTGAACTACATTTCTCCTTTAATCAGCTGTATGTTCCTGTTACTACATACAACTGACTTAAGATGTAGGACTGGAGTAATCATGCTCACCATGTGATGACTGCCGCCTGTTAGTAAATTCCTGATGTCCACACAGTGTAGTGCTGTTGCTGCCCTTGGTCTCTTGGTTTTTGGATTGAATACTGACAGAAAGGTGGGGCTGAGCGTTACGAGCGAGGGTTGTTTTTGTCATCCTGTTGGTGTTTCCATGTTGTTCTTTTCTGGAGCCGATCTTATCCAGTATGCCTTTCGCATTTGCCCTGAGAAGCACTTCATGTGGTGCCTCTTTGACCACTGGCTCAGGCTGTTGAGAAGTGACAAAACAATATTCTGTATCTTATTTAAGACATGACCAAAAAAAATAACATATTGTATAGTGAAGCATACAGCAAAGTACCATATGAACTCACACACGACAGGTGTCCAGCCAGACGCTGCAAAATCAAATGTTATAAATATGTACACAATGCTTGCCCTGAAATGCATATAACCACATTGTTTTAACACTACGCAAAATCATATAATCAACATTAAATGGTTAATATACATTTGTTAACCATACCAAAAAATATATAATTCATTGTGTAATATAGGTAGAGGGAAAGAGAGGAGGGCCACCATGTCCTTGCTGCTGGCTGCAGGGTCACCCTGCTGTCTCAGCAGCACCAGCCCACACAGCAGCCTACTGCTCTCCTCAATGCCTGAATTATTCACAAGCACAGTGTACACTACGGGGACATCCAGTCTGTGTGGGTTTGTGTGTGTATTTTGTTTTTAAGTGCTTGATTGTACTTTAATGCAAATGCGTACATGTGTTTGTACAAGCTGTATGTAATACTATGCACACAGGAACGTGTGCATGCATACTTGTCAGTGTGCACGTGCATTTTGCACATGTGCATGTAGTTATTTGTGTTGATACACTTTGTGCATACAGGTAAACATGCTTCAGAAGCACCGCTGTAATGCAGTCTTTGGTGGACGCCCTGAACTTCATTGATGCTAACTCATACGGACAGGGGGCGCTGAATTATTCAACAGACACTCTCCTTTGCCTCCCTTTCTTCCCCCTCACCCCTGTAAATTGCCCATCCTCTCCATCTCCGCTAACCAACTGTGCCATACTCTGCAAATCTCTCATTTCCTTCTAGACTTTGCCAAATTTAGCTGCCCCAGCGTTCTCTGGAGCTGAATCCATTCTGTATCAATACTCCAAAATCATTACATCCTATATAATCAACTACACACAAATGTATGAAACTCACCCTAAACAATGAAGAAAACTAGAAGGGCACTTGGAGAGCGCAGACCCCTGCCAAGACCATGCCCTATCTCGCAATGTTAACAAAAGTGAAAAATAAGTATCTGCCCCGTTATTGAGATCTGCTCCGTAATGTGATGGGTTCTTCCTTGGCCCATGCTACACCCTTCTAAGTTTCACAAAAATCAGGCCAGTAGTTTTTTTCTGTAATCCTGCTGACAAACAAACAAACAAACCAAGCCAAAAATATAACCTCCTTGGTGTAGGTAACACAGTCAAAGTGAAAAATATAGGGTTTTGAATCCCTTATTAATATTGTCCAATATCCTCTTTCAGAGTTTGGGGACTTTTAAAAGAAAGTCCACCCGTGATGTGCTCTGCTTCCTCTGGAAATTAGGCCGGAAACAAAATACTTGACTGTCTTTATCGTTCCCAGATGTTTCTTTGTTGAAGGCACATAAAGAACTTTACTGGGCGACACTATTACAGTCGATGTAAACCAGACAGCATTCAAACACTTATATAATTGCTACCTTTATGGCGCCACAATTTAATTTATTTTTTATTTTTAACAATTTTATTGAGTGCCACAATAACTTTTGATTAGCTGAGTTTATTGGAGGTAGGGAGAAAAAAAGATCCTGTTTGAGGCACCATTACAGCAGCTTGATTATCTTTTCATTCCCATCTGCGGAGGTATAAAACATGATGGATGGCTGGAAAAGAATAGACACTACAGTGCGAGAGCGCTCCGTCACCCGGTGGGGGTAAAATGGCTTAATAACTCTGCACTGGAATCATAAGCATAAGAGCAGATTTCATAATGTGAGAGAGTATGTCGTAAACGTGGCTATGTTGTGGATTATGAGGATGTGGGGAAGCCCGGTCACACGAACTTGATGAGACTTCCTGATGCACCTTTACCAACACTGTAGATCCAGTGCGACACACTGCATCTACAGCCAGTTAGAGCTACGCTTCCCTCGTTACCAACAACAATAATAAAGAGGTAGAGGAGGGAGGTATCAGAAAGCTCCATTCAAAAACAGATATTGCTGCAATAAACCCTAATCCCTTCCAAGACACTTCTATAGTGTGTCGTTTTCAAGTGTAATTCATAAACACTTTCATAGACACAAAAAAGTGGATTCCTACTTTTTTTTTTTTTCAGACTTCTTTCCCTCTCTGCTTTAACTGACGTCAACCCTGTCAGTTCTCTCATCCTTTCATCTCATCCTGACTTACCTGAATTCTATATCTAAAGCTTTTTTTTTCTCTATTTCATCTTTCTCTCTGGTTGCAGATTAGACTCAGAGAAGACGCCTGCGTGTGTGACCTCACATTCTCATTTCTTCTAGCAGCCTGACTTCTTTTCTCCTCTTTTTTTGGTCTAAGGGTTTGACCAAGTACTTATCACAGCCTGCTCATTTTCACCTGATCTCAACTTCAGGGGCCTGGTTCCCAACTTACCTTTCCCTTTCTGCCTGAACAAAAACACATTCAAGGGGCTCTGTTTCTAAAACTTAGTTGCCAAGTGGATGAATTGTTTTTGATAAATAGCACGGGCAGCACAGCGTACCTGCTTGATCATAATTCACACGCTTGTCTTGAGGCACACCAATCAAACCTCTATCACCCTGTCTCTGTTGTGTCCAGTCTGTGTGTATCATGAGAGAGCCTAGAGGGGGGGGGGACTCAGAAGAAAGCAAGGGACAAGGGAGTGCTTCAGTAGACATAAGGGATCAGTGAATCAGTGAAAAAACTGTTGCTGAAACATATAACAGTCGGCCAAATAACACTCTGGTATCACACCGGGAAAGGTCAGGTCAGGTCCAGGACTAATGTTGTTGTTGTTGTCATTGAAGACCAGGCAGCTTGCCCGGCCGGATGTTAATTGAGCTAAATGTGTCCCTGCTTGTCTCTTTGGCTGCACTGCCTGAAAACAAATAACAGCATCAGACCTGTGGTCTAACTTTTTGAAGGAGCTACATTTGATTTTGTTCAAGAAGTAAAATGACCATGTTGGCCATGAAACGTTGAGGAAATTGAGCATCGACGCTGCATTTTAAGAGAAAGGTGGTATGCAGTAGGCGATTTGAGGCGTAATAAGGGGGATGTCATTCCCCTTGTTAGCAAAATGACCAAAATGCATGCACCTTGTTAACCTATTAACCAGGTTAGAGTCTATGGCCCCCGACCATGGCTCGGAAATATCAGTAGCCTAACTGTGCTATGTATGGATAAATCTATGGCGCTGTCCGTGGTGCTGAAGTAGCAGACGGATTTGTAACTGCGACTTTTTACACTTCAACAGGTGGGCTGGCTGGCTGGCCCCTCGTTGGGCGCATAGCCTCCAGAATAGCACCGCAACCGTCAGTGTAGGTCGGCTTTGAAAGGCTTTGAAAGGCCCGGGGTGAAGGGGCCTGTATTGTCATATGCAGAGCTAAAAACAAATTGAAATTCTTAATTTGCCTTCCACTCTGAACGCCCTATACAAAGAAACATGAGGTATAAATAAATAAATACAAGAAAATAAATAAAGAACAATGTGTATCTGTGTGTATATGGGTGTGGGTTAGGGTGGGGCAGGGGCAGTGGATTAGATTTGTAGATCTATACAACCAATGTGTTTATGATTAAATTGTTTATAAAGCACATAATTATTAACCAAAACATTGTTTACAAGAGCACAAGGTTATTCACAGATCTTAATTCTGCTCAAAGTGAACCAGGTTGATGCATTTAACTTTAAAAATCTATGAAATTTTCTTTCGAGGGGGCATGCCCATCCTAGAGAGTCCAAGGTCCATCCACCGTAGTCTAACAAAATCCTGTGGGAAACACTGACTCCTGCATCACTCTTCCTTTCTTGTGGTCACTTCTATACTTAATAAAATATTAAAATGCTAAATTGACCCTTGGCTTGCTGTAGTAGAAATCTAGTGTTGGGATAAATAATGCAGTGAATATTGGGGATGCTGATAACATCCTTTCTTTGTCAATTCATCGGGGGTTAACCACTGCCTTTCTCTGAAGTTTCTGTTTAAACGATGCTCACCTCTCTACTGAGAACAGCCAGGAAGCAGCCATTGCTTTGCTCTGAGGGCTCCAACATGAAGAAGGGCTCTGTTTCCTCTGGACCCGCGGCATGGTCAGGAATGCAGAACGGGGATGGACTAAGCCTAGAGGAAACACACATATACACAAACAGAAAAAATACACTGTACAAAAACACACTACATAAAGTAAATGCGAGCTAGTCCACTAGTTATCTGAGTAAAGCCAATGTGATCCATACCAATAATATTACTTGTGTTTTATTTATGCTAGCCTGAGGCGTTGGCAGCACTCCAGGCCAGCTTACTGCAGGGAGGAGTCAGTCTTGGTACATTCAGGTCTACAGGAATGGTAATTTTCAACAAGTCTTAAGTTCTTCAAACCACACACACACTCACAAGCAAAAAAACTATTCAAAAAAATATAAAAAAAATGTCTTTGACAAGGGAAATGTTTGAAATGTTTTGTCTGAAAATGTTTTTTTTTTCCTGCCTTTTTTTCACAGCATTTAGAGAGAGAAAAATGGCACCTTTGATTATATTTCTTCCTTCAAATCCTGCCTGAGATGTGCTAAAACTTTGACAGAAGCCTGTCTGAAGGGAAACTTACAAACAACCCAGCAGGCTGACAGACAGCGAGGCAAACAGACAAAGAAAAGACAATAACAGAGACAGATGCAGAGAGTGCACCAGGGTACTGAGGTACAGAGATCTAAAGCTGACCTGAAGTTTGCTTGTTTTGGTTCCCCCTCCTGCTCTGAGCGGGCCTTGGCCTGCTCCAGTGCTCTGTTCACCACCGCCTCATTCTCCTCTTGGTATGACGAACAGGTAGAGTACACTACTGCCAAAACCTTGGGGACTATGCAAAAAATGTGTGCATTATATCAACAATCTGCAGGTGTGTAAATATAATGTAGATAATACTTGACCTCTGTTTGCTGCAACTATATTGCACTTTTAAATGTAATTAAATATGAAAAATATGTGACACATAATACCAAAACATTCAAATAAAGCTGCTTTATTGACATAAGCCTAAACAAAAAAACTAATTTCATGTCCAATTGAAGCCGGAAGACAGACGCGCACACATTCAGTCAAAAGTTTCTTCCTTTCATCTTATGACATTTAAATGTGATTATTCAAACTGAGCCATCCTCCTCATCAGACGCTCCCTTTGAGGGAATGGGTTCTTAAATATTAATTCCATAGTACTGTTTGTGTATATACGTGCCTCATTTTATTCAACTGCTGCTGGCTTGTAGATTTGTTGAGCTATCGGCCGTTTGATTTCTATCTTGCTCACTAATTAAAGCCAGACAGAAACAATAAACAAATAAAACCTGCTCAGATGTGGCAAATCGGCTCCAAACAAATGTGAAATATCACTTCTAAGGAAGCGGAACTGAGTCACAAAGACGAGAGGACTGAGGCAGAAACATTTGTCTTTCAGATGTCCTGAAGACACACCTACCTCACAGCTGGGACATGAAGGGATTTGGAGGTGTGTTTGTAAATGTCAGTGAGCATCTGTCTATGTGCGTGCCTATGTAGAGTCAGTGAAATAAGACCATCGACTCAACCAAGCCAAAACACTCGATACACATCCACCATTAATTAACAGTCTTATTAGAAAGTATCTACACTGGCAAAAACATAGAAGACAGCTGATCGATGGCAGTGTGATTTGAGGAGCTGGTTTTCATGGCCCCTAACGGAAAGACTCCAACTGCTCGGTGAACATAACCAACACAGAAAGAAAAGCCCTGAACAATACAAGACGGACTGAGGCTAAAGAGTGAAGCTCACGCACGCAGGTGCATGCTACTGAATGGAATAAAATACAACATATAGGATACGGCAGCTATGACTGCAGAATAGAACTGACACCTCTATAGAATATGATGCGCCTTCACAAAGTAGGTCCCTCCGTCACATTCAGTTCTATAGAATGTATGCAATACAAAGCAAGATTACTAATGACTTGTTTAAAATAAGCCTGGAATGCCGCAGGAGACTGTGGCTGACCGGCACAGAGCAACATTAGCATTCCTAATTAAGACTCAGACAATCTCCCAGAGATACCACAGGCTTCAGTCTAATGGCATACAAGATAAGATAATTAGGAAGTGTAAGCTTCATTGTGTCAGATAGGTGAGAGAGACTACACGCTCGACTCTGAGCTCATATGCTGTGTGTGTCTGTGTGTGTCTGAGTGTGTCTGCATGTGTGTGTTTGTGTGTGTGTGTGTGTGTGTGTGTGTGCATGTCAACATGTGAGCAGGTGGTTCGACACTCACACTTCAAGGCATGATCAATATCCTTCCTCTGCTGGGCTACCAGAGCTTCCAGTTTGCTCTGGGCTATCGAGCCCTGAGATAAGTCTTGCAGCAGTTCTGTGTCTGAGAAAGAGAACAATGTCTGTTTTATTAGCTGCGAGTGTGCTGTGCGTAAGTATTGGTTGTTTATTAGAAACTTTAATTTAAATGACTTCCATATATGTCGACGGAAGGGCTTGACAGGTTTGCTAAAGGGTGACAGGATTGTGGGTGGATCATCAACAAGTAAAACGTAATCAAACATAGCAATTGAATGGAAATTGTTATTGTATTATTAATATGTTAGTACCTCCATTCTCTTGCAGTATGAATTCAAGCGGGTTGCTGACAGCAGACACAGAACACTTAGGGGTCAACAGGATAACGCGCACCTCCTGAAGTCGCTTATCACCGCCGTCCAAAGACTGGAAGACCTCTGGTATCAGCTTCACATCTGAGGAGAAAGCACATAGAGTTTCATGATAACCAGCATTATCAAATAAAACACATATTTGCTCAAAGCTTAAAGTCTATAAACAATGTCCCACAATATAAATACCTTGCCTGAAGGCGTCTTTTTTAATTATATAAATGTCAGCTTTGTGACATGCACTTTATTGTTTCCCTAATGACTATAGAAGCTGAGGTGGCAGCCACCATCAGCATACAATATTTATATACAGCTCAGGATCTTAGCAGACATTGTTTTGCACTGTCTGCATATAAGAGCCTCTAAGAAGAACTACGTTTTTTTAACCAACACTAAGTCTAAATGCCCCAAATCTTTGTAGTAATTGGTCACAAAAAAGTCTGTCAAAAATTGATAACATTTTATCACTTCACTTAACCATCGTATGTATTGTGACCATTTGGCAATAAAAAATTATTTGAAAAAATAGTGGATTAGTGTGAGATGGCCAACAGGCAATATTCAGTTTCTCATTCTCTCTTTCATTGAAGTAAAAGACACATAATAAAGATAAAGATAGCCTCTGGAGTCATGATAAGGATAATGGAGTCTCTTTTGTCTCTCATACAAAGACACAAACAGATGGACACATATACTGTATATTTTATCCCTACTCTTGCAGCCCATGGCAGTGACGGCCTGCTGCAGCTCCTCCCTCTGAGCATCTGTACGATCACTGACACAAACGTAGACTATGGGCTGGTCGTTGCTGCTGGCTTGACGTTTCTCTGCAATTAGGGAGGCGGTGTGGGAGACAGTGAGGCCAGAGAAGCAGCCCAACATAAGAACATCTCCTTCCTCTGGTAGCAGGGAGCACACTGCATGTGGGCCCAGGTTGCAAGATTTATCCTAAAGACACATTGAGTGAAAGAATTAGTTTGATAAAGAGGGCAACACATTTGCCACAAACCTAATACTTTTAGATTCAGGTTTCTGCACAGCAGCACACTGATGAGACACAAACTAAGACAGGAGAAAGTAGGAGGAAAAGTTGCATTGTATGATAGGTAAATAGAATTGATGAGGGAATAGATGAGAGAGGAGAGGGAGTTTGGAACAGCTGTTGCAAAGCAGGTACTGAGGAGAGGCAAGAGGAGGAATAGAGAGAAAGAATGAGAGTAACAGTGCAGTCAGATTACAACAAAGATGTCCTTCAATCAATGGGGTCCCCTCTGAAAATAGTGCAGAACGTGTCCCTGTGGAACCACTGAGCTGGCTTCAGTTTCTGTAGTTAATATCCTTTTGGTTGGTTTGTCAGGAAAGACAATCCAGGCTGGAGAAGAACAAGGACATTTGAAAAGACAGAAACTAGAGGAGAGAAAGTGTGATGGAGACTCATAAAATGGAGAGAGGGAGAGGTGATTAATTAGGCAGTGGTGTTGAATATTTGATTGAATTTGGCTGCAAAATATGATTTAATTGTGTTGGGGTGCTGTGAGTTGCTTACAGTTTGTATGGCAGCTTGACTTTAATGGAGTAGAAATTAAATGATGAATCCACTCTACCCCTCCCGAACTGCTGGATACTTTATGGCTCAAAGTGAAGTATGGCCAGATGAGAGGAACTGATGTGAAATATTTGTATCTGGGAAAACTTAATCTTAGTTGACATAAGGGATCTCAGTCTTATAATCAATTTGAGCAAGTCCATTACCAAAGTGAAATCATAAATATCACAGAAGATTGATGACGGGGAACAGATTTCCACAGCCATATTTAAGGCTGCAGGGAGGAGGCAGCTCTCGTCAGAAACCTCCTCTCTCTCTGTGAAGCTTGTACCTGGACGATGAGTTTGTGGTCGCAAAGCAGCTTGGTGGTGTACAGCTGAGCTTTCAGCTGAGCAGGGAACACCAGTATATCCCCACAGTGGGGATCCTGGCAGAAGGTCTCGCCCTCCAGCTGCCCAATCGATTTCACCTGCGAGAAGCCTGCACTCTTCAGAACACTTTGGACCTCATCAAGGCTAGAGGTGACGAGAGAGGAGAGCAGATTAGTGGAAGCCCAAGAGAGGGAAAGAGGGAAGAAGGGGAGAGAGGGAAGAAAGAAGAAGACTGTCATCATAGGTAATAATAGCGTGTAGAATTGCTGTGTGGCCTTTTAAAAGACTTTAGCAGGTAAATGTGCCGTAAAAACCATTAAGATACACACATGCTCACACACACACACATACACACACCACTAGTCCCAACAGGTGACCTTTACAGTCCTACAGCTTGCTGAGGGTTGTTGCTGATTGAATCTGTCCACAGCAGCAGGATTTACACCTAACTGAATCAGCCTGTCGGGGCGCCTGCAAGAACACACATTAGCACACATACACACACACACACACATAGTCCAGTGGTTTAATTGGATGTCAGCTGGGCACCTAGCCCATAAAACACTGGGCAGCACCCCAACTTAAAGGTCTGTGTGTAGATGTAGGTGTGTGTTTAGATGCTTGCACACACTCTATATATGCTTACAATGCATTCCTGCGTTTCGGTACAGGTGTGCATTTACAAGTGTACGGTATCTGTGGTGTGTGTTTGTGTGTGCTCAGCTAACCTGCTCTCCAGTGTGTTGACCCATGCGTAAATTGGAAGGCTGCTTGATCTCTCCTGCTTCGTCTTCACACTCTCCGGCAGGATACACTCAATGGACAAGAGGTCATGTTTGATCCTGCAGCGGGCCAGAGAGGCCGCCAGCTTTGTTTTAAACCTACGTACATCCCATATAAAAGAGGAAAAAAGATGTTGCACTCACTTTTCGGAATCCACTTTAATTTTGTGTTCTTTCTTCCACCGTGTTCTTTTTCTTTTATTACCTGAGGAGGTAGTTCTCCACATCCCTAACTTCCTGTTTGATCTCGTCCTCCCGTTGGCGTTCCCTCGGGAGAAACTTTCTGTCCTGGAAGTCATAGAGCATGACAGCAACGAGGCCCATCTGATCATCTGGCTAGAGCATAAGAACAAAAAAGTACAGTTGATTGATGACTTCTGTTTTAACAAGAGAAGAAAGAAAAAGGAGGAAGAAGTAGAGAGGCTGCACACCTAACAGACACATTTCTAAATTTTAAATAACACGTAACAAAGCTACAAGCTTTTAATTAGTGGATGGTTACACCTCAACGATAGGCTGCAAATATGTGCATGAAACCAACGGAACTAGTGCAGTGATACTAATTATTTGTATTCAGTTAGAGACTAAATTATCCAATTTGCACGCGTACGCACACACAGACGCACACACACACACACACACACACACACAGTAGCTAACACGGTAGCTCAAAGATGTCCTGCCATGACCCCACTGCTGCCACTTAATTAAACATAGGAGGAAGCCTGAGTTATGTCTCTACCTCTCCTCCTCTACAATTATCTCTATCCATTCAGCTCTCTACCCTCTCTCTCACTTTCTTCCCATGTCTGTGTCCCTCTCTCTTGCTCTCTCTCCACCTTGCTGTCCCTGAGGGTAGGAGGGCACCAGCCGCATTAGTGGCAGATGGTGTTCTACGGCAGCAACAGCTTGAAACATCCTCACTACTGGGCTAATGGGGCGAGAAGCAAGAACGCTACAAGGGTTTCTGCTGCAGCTGAGGAATAAGCCAGCGGTTATTATTCATTCCGGAGGCTTTTAATTTCATTTTTTGAAAAGGTCGGTTTCCGAGACGGGTTGTAGCGCTCCGCTTTTCCTCTCACGACCTCATCCTCTCTACGTTAAGTTCCACTTGCCCTTTATCAAGGTTACCCATGGGTGTGGGGAAATTCCCAGTGATGAAGTTTCCGGGCAACAGCGCCCCATGGTGGGAAACAAGTCTATAGTAAACATGCCTGCTGTGTTTACTCACCTCAGATGCAGGTCTATGACATGAGAAATTGACTTGGTCTCACTTTATTTGGACTTATTTTAAATCGTGTTTTGAAAATAAAGTTAGTATTGATGATAAACTGCTAAATACTAGATGCTAAACTTGCCCAATGGTTAAATTAGAATAATAATTATAATACACATATCAGTTTAGTTTTATAGATAAGGGAATACATAATATTAATATGTACTATTGATTAATTCCCAGTTGATACCATGTTGATTTTTAACATTAGACAGAGCAAACTTCTATGTCAACTATTTTCAAGAAGATTCTAGACATAGTTAAAGATTCATATGGATAATTTTACTTCATGGGGCTTGGAGCTATTTCATGTTAAATGTGCCAGTGTACCTAGTACGTTTTCCTCACATCTACAATGTCAATTATTTCCATCCTCCGCAGGATTTAGGCTTCATTTTCTCTCTCCATTCTGATCAAAAGCGCCTCAGGCTCTCAAGTGCAACTCTATCTATAACTTAATTTTTCATTGTCTTTTTTTTCCTTAATACCCTCGTGTACCCCCTTTCTTCAGCACGCCTATTCCCTCTCACCCACATCTTTCTCCTCTCTCGATCAAGGTTGAACTTTATAGATGCCAGCAGTGTAAAAGGAGGTAAGAGTGAGCTCTAAAGACTGTCTCATTGTGTCTGGGCTTTATTGTCTCACTGGAGGGATGCAGAATAACGACCTGCCACCGACACATAGGGAGACCCATTCATTTCACCCAGGGCCATATTTCACAAGGCTACAGTGTGTGTGTGTGTGTGTGTGTGTGTGTGTGTGTAGGTAGGTGGTTGGGGGTTGCTTTGTAAAGTAATGTGTCTGTATATGTTCCCTCTCTGAAGTAGACATTGACTGTCTACAATTTGTACACTCCATGACAGCTCAGTCTTCTGTTAACACATTCACCACCTCTTGCGTTCATGACTCTTCTCTTTCTCTATCAGCTACGTGCACACAGACAAGCTCTCTGCGTGTTTTATCACCATCCAGACTGTCAGAGAAGCAGCTAGAGAAGCCCTCCTCTTTCCACAGCTTCTTTTATGTGGAGTTATAAAAAATAAAATAAAAAGTAGGGCAAAAGTACAAGCCAATCTCCTCCAGAGGATTCATCTAAGCAGCAGAGGGTTCATGCACTGTCTAACAGCTGCAGGTACACGGGAATCTTCCTTTTATGACTTTGCAGCACAGCCTTCGTATCGCTAATAACATTCAGCACACTTGTTCCAGGATACATGTAGAATAAACACTGTGCAGAATACACTCAGATGCCACATCATCCAAACATTACTGCGTTCTGATTTCATCCCTTATAAATGGGGAGTTTTGCTTGAGAAAAGTAATGAAGGAAAAGACACGGCCAGGCACATTCTACCTCATCGTATTTTTTTTAGACGTGTTACTCCAAAAGGAGCTGTTGTTATTGATTAGGGTAGGGAATATGAAAGACACAAGGTGCTTTGTGAGGGTATCAGTGTTATACATAAATATTATTTTTACTGATTAGAGGTCGGAAGAAAAGAACAAAGAGTATGTGGAGTATAAACAGCAGGTCATGAATATTGGAGAGCACTGACTAAAGCACTGTCAAAGCATTGTTAGCAAAAGAGTTCAGGAAAACAGCAATAAACAAAGTAATAACATGGTAAACTTTAGTCTAGCCATTCTCAGAATCAAAAATTGAAAGTAACAGATGCTCCTCTCCGTCACGTAATGCCAACATACATCAATGGATAAGAAATGTTTACTTCTCTTAAACTACTGCTGTATTCAGAAATACTGCTCCTATAGAACTAACTTACCATTGGCTGAGTGAGGTAAAAGCAGCTGTCAATCATGATGTCCTCCAGCAGCTCTTGATCTGCGCAGAAACGTAAAGTAGTAGAAAAGTAAAACAAGGTTAGGTAGGATGGAAATGTAATAATGGGGGTTTCCATTACTAATTATGTGTCTGAGTAATAACGATGCATATTAGTGCCATCTTTTATATCAATGTCTAATTATCCCTAGAAACCAATTTGGAGCATTAGATTGAGGCACAATAAATTACCCCGATCCATAAACTGGTAAGATATATGCTTCGAAGGACAAATCCATATCTAATGATGAGAACGTGTCTAGAAAAAAGTGAGAAACGAGATTAAGAAAAATAGCACGAGAGGCTCCTAGAGGCACCCCGAATGATTGTGATTGAATTTTGAGAAGATAATTTAATTAGATGGAGAGTTTAATTCCCCGTGATTAAACGCTTATTTGCTGCTTAATTAGAGTTAATCTGATTCTTCATTTGCCTCATTTCTTTCATTTATTTTGTCTGTGGTGTGTGGGTGTGTGTAATCGAGGGACTAATGACATTAATGACATCTGATTTACTAAACAGGCTACATCTAAACTTGATCAGTGAAACCAAATATAACAGGCTAGCATGTATTTCATACCAGAATAATCTGTGTTTGTATGTGTAATTACACATTTAATGATTTTTTAACAAATGTTACTTACAAATGTTGAAGTGGTGTATTGATGGGCAAACATAATTGTCTTATCTTCCACTTTTATATTATACATATACAGGATGTATTATAAAACTTAAATTGGGCCTGTCATTTGTTTTTGTGAGTTTTTCTTTTCTTCCGAGACTCTTTTCTTCAGATTTTTCTTTATCAAATCTGGAACGTAGTCTAAAAAAGGTAACTATGAACTGTAAAGTGGTGAGAGCTTAAAGATCTATGTGTGGTTTATAGAGGGTTTTTTTCATATCATGAAGGCAGCAACTGTCTCACTAGTCCACGGGATGCTTTTTTTCTCTGAAATGCATGTAAATGCATAAATGCACACAGACCTATCCCTTTCATTCTGCTAGCCATCTGTGAACAGTGGGCTCTCCTTTTTAATATAAGGGAGATGGGGAGGCCCGCAACATTATCCAGTTTATCATGTCAGGATTAAAGAACAGCTGCTTCCAAAGCTGCTCTGCAGGTACAGTGTTTGCTCATTACACTCTGGAAATGAGCAAAAGGATCATTTCTCTACTGTGTGTTGGGAAAAGCCTATTTGTTACTGCAGAGAGGTAAATAAAAGGTGGTAATGAGGTGCATGTGTTTGTGTTTAGTGTGAGAACCCACAGTTTCAACATTAGTATGTTTGTGCAGTATGTGTCTACCACACGTGAGGTTGCCTTCTTGGTTCATTCTTATTCTCGACAGGCACTCCTCTTAAGCTGCAAATAGGAGGTAAGCTCAGCCCGTCCACTGAGACACCATGGAAACCACAGACACCGCTGTTAACTTATCACAACATCTCAAATCATGCCAAACTGTACTCCGGGTCTCAGCCAAATGCACGCTGGGTAAGGTAGCATGTAGGGCAGGATAAACACACACATCTGGGGGCCGTTATATCCACATAAACACACAAACAGTCAGGTGCTCAAATAAATGTTTGCATGTAGGTAATAGAGCTTATCTTTAATTGAGGAATCAAATGCATATCATCAGCGGTGGTCTAATTTATAGCAGGTACAGGTCAATGAGGTTTACAATAGTGGCCATTACTGCAGAAGGCCTTAAAGATAAGCCCTGAGGAGATAAGCACTCAGTGCACACAGAGAAGCACAGAGCCCTGAGGGAGCCATGATGGCTGGGTCTGTAGAGGTCATAGTCTTCCGCATGCCATAAATCACACACAGCAGGTTGAGTAAAACACAGAGAAAAATGCTGCTTTAAATCACTTACAGGAGACATCTTTACACAGCAGACACAGTGCCTGGGTTTAAGATTTTCTCAAATCAGAAATGACTCTAGAAGTTGACAAGACAAAAAAAAGCCTTGAAATCAGTCTAACAAGAAATAGCCTGAATCTTAAACCAGCAGGAGGCACTAGTCATGGCAGGACCCGTGTTAAAGGTGTGTGTTTTGTGGCTTCAAGTAGGTATTACACAATGAGCAGTGACTGATGGTGACTATAGTCAAACAAATCCTCAGTGAAAGAGCCTGACCTGAATGCAGGCTTCATTTCTCTTCAGCCAGGTCTTTGTCTCACAATGTTCCACATCAATGCACCAGATTACACATTAATCTAACAAGGGGAAAGCCAGAAAAGGTACAATCACCTTTGGACTAAATGGCAAATCTGTCTTACATATTGTGCACCTGCACATTTGAATATTTGCTGTGCCATACTGGTGGGAGCTGTTCTGATTGTGGTCAAGGACAAGAAAAGACAGTCTTTCTCTCTCTCATGCTCTAAATTCAACCGAACACAAAGTGGTCCAAAGAACCTTCTAGTTGCACACAGAGAATACAGCAGCCACAGTCATCTGACAAGGGCGTCTGGCTGCCCAGCTGGACAGTATGGACAATGAGGCAGAAATACTCAGAGGAGTAGCCAGTGGAAAGAAAGAGGGAAGAGGAGGGGGGACCCTCATGGCCAGCGACAAGGTCAACTCGTTTTTTACCAGTAAATATTCACAGAAAAATAACTTTACTTTAAAAATAACACATACACTTCATAACAACTGCACATAACTTTGAGCACTGAAAACACAAGGTAAGACAAGTCAACAATAAAGGAAACCTTGACAACATAAACTGCCTCTAGGTCAGTGATCAAGCAGACAGTCACTCACTAAAGTATTTTTAAAGAGACGGGAGAGGTCAAAGTAATACAAAAGCCTTGAAGGTATAAAAAAGAGACCAAATGAGGTGAAGAGGCAGAGAAGAGAAGGCGAAAACGGCTTGACTGCTAATATTTGTCATTTGGACGACTTCAGCTTTGTCTTTGTCTAGAAAATGTCAAATCCACGTCACCAGGGTAAACATCATCAAAACTTCCCCTCCACAGTTTAGTATTGACTGACAATCACAGCAACAGACAAGTCTGTGACCTCAGCCACCGATGTGGAGCTTACTGAGCGACTTTTTTGTTTTAAGCAGATAAGAGTTATAATCACAAGATCAATAGCGGAGCTCATTGGCATTTTGCTCTGCGTGTTTTCCGCTGCTGAAGCATTTCTTCTTTAGGTTAACAACTGACCTCAGCTCAATTTTGGATCAGTCATTCCAAGGCAGTACACAAATGAGTGTGTGTGTGTGTGTGTGTGTGTGTAGCGTGTGTGACTGCCAGCATGGTTGTGTGTCACAAGCAAATCAATTTCTGCACCAAAAGTCAGGCTGTTCGTGGGAGGAGGAAGAGGAGAGATTAACATTGGCTTCCAGGCTGTGTCACTTCATCTGCACCCAATTTCTCCATACAGCCAGCCTGAGTGAATCTAACATGTGACCAAAATACGTATGTGATGGAGACAATTCGACTATCTTGTCTCTATAACCGAAATAAAGTTAACAATCAGTACCAAAATGCTCTTCTTGTGAAACAATGATGTACTGTTGATTCTGCTGGAAGTTCTCTCCTATTATTATCCTTAGCAATCTCGTTGATTTCACCTGGTAATGTGTGACCTACAGCTGAAAAATTAAAATAGGTTAATGCAACTGAGGCTTGTGATGATGGATATTTTGAGGTGATCTGCATTAATTGAGGGACATAGGCCTGAGGCTTATCCAAGTTCAGCGGATGGATAGTAAGAAGGAATAAAAACACTCTTTGCCACAAGGGTGTCCCTGCTACCTGACCACAGAGAACGCATTAAATCGATTCCCGCCAGCTTCGCCGGCTCACTTCCCCTCCCTTATCACCATGGTGATTACACATCCCTGTGACTTCGGTCAACCAGACCCCACCCTAGTCCCAGATAACAGATTATGGGCTGGATTGATTTGTAGCATCATACAGAATTCCCCCTGGTCATTCATGCATTTTTTTCTCTTCTACTTGCCCTTCACCAATCTATGTATATCCAATTCTACCTGTCAATTACGTCCCAAGGGCTATTTATTCTCATTTCAAATGGCTGTTTGTTTGCAGGAGTCAAATGGGTTTTACTTTCAATTTGATGTTCCCGAAGATGGTGTGGTACTGATAGCATCCTGATGGGAATACTTGTTTTATTTATTTATTATTCCTTAATTTATTTCGACGTCCTAAGGTGGTCAGTGTACATTAGTGGGGTTTTGTTTTGTTGTGAGGGCTCACGCAACCAAAGCCTATGAACTGTGTTGAAATGGCAATAAAGTATTGAATCTTAAAATTAATCAAAAATAAACCCTCTTTGCTGATGTCCTCACTCCACCAGTTGCCCAAAACACACGATATAAGTGTATAAAGTGTGTGGATGTGTACATAAATGCAAGGTTGACAGACTAAGGAAATAAAAAAAGAGAAAAACAGCAATAACAAAAGGTTCAGCAAATCCTACCAACTTAACTCTACCAGTCATTTGCACACTCACATTTAAGTGTATTGAAGGCCAGCTCATAAGATGAACGCTGCATCTCCTCATCTTTGGCTTCAGGTAATGAGAGCCCTCTTTCTTTGCCATAATTCACCAACCGTTGAGCAGCAGGCTTCTCCAGGTGGTTATTCTGGAAGATGACTGACGCCAGCAAGTAGACTCTGTCTGGAAAGCCCAGGTGACCTTGGCCAGCGGTCTGCAGCTCTGGAGAAATAGCAGGGATGACACTTTCGGCTGGTTTATCCGAAAGTGTCAGGTCCTTGCTGCTTGCAATCTGTGAGTCAGCCTTGTTCGTCTTGCAGGTGGAAGAGTGATTGAGACGCCCTCCAATACTTTTATTTTTCACCATATTCTCAGAGATATATTTTCTCTCTGGCACCTGAAAACACACCAATAAATCTTTACTTTGAGGACTTAAATAATGCACAAACCCCTTATACACGAGATAGTTTCACACTCACTAAATGTCTGGTTTTGGTTAATACAAATACAATTTACTTCACTTGACTTTACCTATAAATGTCAAATTTATAGGCATTATAGGTTTCGGCGAGTAAAATAAGAATAAATGTCCAGCCATAAATATTATTGCAAAACGTCATCCAAATAAGAGGCTACACTAACATACTACTGACATAAATAACCATGGTGTACATTTGGATTTAATACTAATAACAGATTATTTCCCATAGGTTATGTTATTTTTTAAGTTAGTTAGTTAGTTAGTTAGTTATTCGTACATATTGTGACATAGGTTATAGGTTATGTAACTTTAGGCATCTTACTGAGGCACACAGTTAGATACACCAACTGAAGTAACGTTAGCAACGTTACATTTCAGAATGATTTCAAAAAGCTAAAGCTAAAGCTAGTTTAAGAAGCTAACTGACCACGCCATTGCTTTAGTCTGTTAGCATCCGTAAACAAGGGAACGTTTCCGTGTAAATCACGTTACCTTATGAGAAGAAGGTCCTCTTTTCTCCCCCAAAAGTATTGTACTCGTATCCGGAACTCTTCATATTTACCGGTGCAATATGTAACGTTAGTTTAACGGGACGACTGTTGGTCGTTCTGTTAACCTTGAGTCGACGCAAAGTTTTAACCGCCAATAAATCCCCCACTAGTTCTAAATCTTGGTCCGTTATGATGCGATGGGCGTCTCCACAGATGTTGACTGAACCCCCCTCCCCCCCCCTGCTCCTACCCTTGAGTATTTATCGTTAATTGGTCAAATGTTTATAAGTCTGGAGGTACACAGGGTAGTGTCTCCACATAAAAACACACTTTCTAACTGTCTGTCAACATCGTGGAGCCTTCGGGATTAGCGTGTTTCCGTCACCATGGCAACAGCATGTTCATTTCAAGGTCCCGTTCTTCACGCATCGAGCGTTAATCTACTTAAAGCGCAGGATGTCCTCTGTCTATCTAGTTGAGTTGTGGGCTTGTTAAAGTTTACAGAGCTTTATGTCAAACATAAGTTAATGACATCCCTGGTGGACAGTAATAATACATAAACCCAAATCAGTTGCAGATGGCATGCAGCTGCTGTTTCAAAACATAGGGTCCGTGAAGGCACTTTTATCCAAAGCAGGGGCGTAGGTAGCTGGGAGGTAAGGGCCCAGTGTGCAGGAGGCCCCCCCCACTTTCATCTACTCTTTGCACCACAATTATTCCATCTGAGCTACTTTATGTCAACAGTGTGATATAGAAATATAGAAATAGATAATATACACTATAATGTATAATATACAAAGGAGGTCTGCACACTGTTGGGCTCCAAATAAATCATTTATTTATCTTTTTCTCGTTTCAAGGTGATGTTCTATAAGATCTTCTTCAGGCAAGAGGAGCCTGCCCTTGTGCAGACCTCCTTTGTGTCCTAAAATATACTTTGACCAGCAGTCCTCTGTTTGAAATCAATCTATACGTAGAAAAAAAATATTCAAATTGTACTTCTGATTCTTCCGTAGGCTATTTGTTCTCAATAACAGTCAATTCACATCATTTGCTATATTTCGTATAATTTCTCATTTGTTTGCAGCTTTATATATTGTAACCAAAACCCATTTCAGATGTAAAGTGAAAAGACAAATAACAATTTAAATCTATTCCTTGAGATAAAATATAGAATAATGTGCATTTTAAGTATAATATTAGTCACAATGGTGAACTAAGTACTCAAGCAATAGCGCAGTGTAAAAATAGTCCAAGTCGGGTATCACAAGCAAAATATACAAAGCAAAAAAATCTAATTACTCATTGTACAAAATGGCCCCTCTTAGAGTATTATATTACACACTATATTATATTATTGTATTATAATCTGTTAATGTTGAAGCTGATTTTCTAACTGCTTTATATACTATTGGGCAGTTAAATATGACCATATGTTTTGTATAAAACATCACCAAAAATATATAAAATAGCATAAAGTGTGAACACTCATGTAAGAGCCTCAAAATTGTGAACGGCAATTGAATAAAAGTACTTAGTTCTGGTCCACCCGTTGTCTTTTGTCAATACATTGTAATTGTAATATATTTTACCATTCTCTTTTTAAATCTAAGTGGTGCTAGATAATGCTTCTCCATGTGACATTTTGTGAAGGACTTTCCCCTGCAGCAGTCTTTCCTTTAGTGCCTGAGCTGCTACGCCTGTCCAAATTACATGGTTCACACTTTTCTTGGTCTCCCATGGTGATTACAGCCTGCTGTGGCCCCTGCAGCTCACTGAGCACTAATGGAAAGCAATGCAGCCGGCGTTCCTCCGACAGAAAATTTAAGATAGTCTTAAATATAGCCCCATCACATGCATCGTGCTGCAGCATGAAAATCACTTTGGCGAGGAGGATAAAAAAACAATGACTCCTCTGCCCATTTGATTTCTGCTGAACAGAGTCTGCACTGGAGAGACTCAACAGAACAATCAACAAGCATGAAGCCTCCTGCCACAGCATTTTTTAGTTCCCTAACTCACTTTCATTTATCGCCTCCAGATTTCATTATGGAATTGCAGCGACGTATAGTCTCTTGCCATAGAATAACATGGAGGACTAATAAATAGCCTATTCATCTTTTTTCACCCCTCAGTGGTGAAGTTGTGTGAGTAGATGATAAAAACAGTGCTAATAATTCCGAGGTGCAGATGTTGTGCACTCATGTTGCCACATGCAGCTTCAAACAGTAAGCTCTGGGGCATCCACCGGCCCAATGGTATGTGGTAAAAGATCGCCCTCTACTGTAAGATTAAGGTTTTGTGGGGGGAAATCTGGGAGAGATAATTGCCTAAAAATCCTATTTTCTTTAGTACCATCCTGACTCTTCTGTTTATTGCATTCCATACCTACT
>CALSCE010009297.1:7358701-7380995 GCA_943593645.1 Bovichtus variegatus
CACACACACACACACACACACACACACACACACACACACACACACACACACACACTGACTTGACTCTCTAAGTTCAAGGTATGGGCTTTTTTGGAAGAGGGGGGTATCCAGGTGTGTTACATAATTAATGCTCCATATTATTTTACATCCTCACTGCCCTGGCTGCGCTACAAACAAAGCTTGCTCATTAACTATTCGCTGAATGATTTTGAACGGAGAAATTATTTTGCAGATCCAGAGCATGCGCTGTCACTAAGCCCCAGGCGTCTGATTTCACAGCAGTGAATAAGACATGCGCTGTCTCCATTGGTCATATTTTAACTTAATAGAAGATCTCCTTATACGTACGTATTCGATGGTCAGATGATGAAGTATCTGTGTGTCAAAGCCATGATGGGGATGGTAGCAAACTGTACATTTACAACATGCCATCAATAGAGATGGTAAGGATTGTATAGGAAGCAAAGTAGCCAAAATACATGCAGAGTGGCAGGCAGCATAAACAATGATTTCATAACAAACACAATTGTCCCTTTCATTATAAGTTCTCTCCACTGCCTGCAGACAGTATATTCACACAGTCTTGTCCGTTTAGTTTTGTTTTGTTTTAGATGAAGAACAAAGAATGTGATGTTGCTATGTACAGGACACTAAATTATTATGTGTGTAATAAAGCATGAGTTTTAACATTATTGTTAATGTTCAAGAATACAGTACAGTATGTGCTGTAAACAGTGAAGGCATAGTAAAATGTGTTTATTTTTACATCACTTTATTCAGTACTGATATTATTAATAAAGAAAAAGCCACAAAGTCCATATACTTTTCAATGTGCATGTTTATAAAAAACTAAATCGTCCCTTTGACTTTTTTATTCGACCAAAAAGAGTTCACCGAGTCAAATATTTAAAAAAGGTGTAACATCACGGCGCCTTGCCAATGATGAGGATGCTCATGAGGAAGACCATGATGAAGAAGATCCACATGAAGAATCTGTCCATCACCTTAGCGATCTTCTTCCATTCTGCCCCTTTGGCGCATGTCGCCCTCTGCTCTCGGAAACAGTTGGCGATATATTCAACATTGCGCACCAGCTTGGTGTCCGTGCCAGTGAAGCCACATCCATGGCTGCAGAACAAGCAGGGGCCGAAGGTAACAGTGGGGCCTTGAGGTGGAGGCTTTTTGTCTTCGGGGCAGCAGGGCAGCGTCTGGTCTTCAGGGTAGCAGGGGACCTTCTGGTCTTCTTTACAGCAGTCACCTGTAGCTATTTTCCCATTAGAACCTTCATATTTCCCAGGTGCAAAGCTGGAGAAGTGGCTCCCCTCTTCTCTGGTGATGTGGTGCTGGGCTTTCACCCTGGGATGGTGTTGCGGCTTGGGGGTCTGAGGTCTGGGGTATTTGTGACCGTGCCAGTCCTGTCGGTTACTGTGGCTCCCTGGTTTACCATTGGCATGAATATGAGAGTTGAGGTGCTGGTGACGGATGTCATCCTGGGGGAAGTGAGAAGACGAAGAAGAGGAGGAGGAGGAAGAGGCACAGTTCTCGCCCACCTCATAAACAAAGAAAATCTTGGACATGTAGTCAATGATGAGGACTTTTGCCCAGTGGGGGACGGGTTTGGCCTCTGCACCACAGAAGTGGATGTTCATGATGAAGATGGTGAGAGATGTGGAGGCTGTGACCATGGTCATAGTGGCAATATAGTACTTCCCTGTGCAACAGGTAGGAACAAAAACAGACAGGAGTCAAGTTTGCTCTTAGAACAAAAAAAAAAAGGTACTTCTTTCACTTTTTAAAATAATTTGTTAACATTTGTCTTTTTGAGATCTGTGGAGATTTCACTCAAATATAAAGCCATGCTAGCCATGTATATTTATATACAGTATGTAGGCTTCACTTAAACAGACAGGATTGCAAGCCACTTTCTAAAGATGCTATACATATTGACTTTAACACAGTCCTTATAAATACAACAACTTTTTCTTTCCTTATTGTGATTTGATCTATATAACTTTTTTAGAAAGGCTGTTTAGACCCAATTTCTGTACAAGTATTCAATATTTCTCCTCTCCTCTGTAACAATAACAACACGTATTTTTGTGTGGATGTTTTGGAAGAACCACACCTCCCATCATAGAGCTTGTTTGCCTATTAGTGTGCATGATGTATTAATATGGACATGGTTTACACTTTTCAAACATTCTGACCTGACCAAGATCCAAGTAGGATCCAAACGTAGTCATTATTAAACATTTGTGGCATGGAGTAAGTGTACACAGGCGTTATCTTTTTCCCTTTTTAACACGATCCTAACCTAACACACTCTTACCTATAAGGGGCACACTCTCGGACGGAGGCATGCTCTCAGCCACCATCAACTGAAACACAGTGAGAGCCAGAAGAACCGTCACTCCGAGGGAAACCTTCTCCCCGGAGTCTGCAGGCAGGTAGAAGCCCAGAGGAGCCAAGAAGGAGATGAGGAAGCAGGGGAGGAGGAGGTTGAAGATGTAAAAGGAGGAGCGGCGCTGCAGGAGCACTGTATAGGTGATGTCTGGATACGGGTCAGAGCAACAGCCGTACATGATGACACTCTTGGTGGCCGGCATCCCGTGGCACTCCCACTCCACATTTTCCACAAAGTCCGACAGGTCACCACTGTCCATGCCCATAATGATGTCTACCTGGAATTAGAGTAATGGGTGAGTGGGTCTAGAGGAGTCCCACAACCAGCTCCACCCACTGATTGCTTTCTTAACTAAGTGATGCTTTAAGGTGACACTGATCATTACCCCCCTGTTGGATAACAAGTGAGTATTGTCCCACGTGTACAGGTTTTTCTACAAACCTGGTTGCCATTGTAGGTCCAGGAACCAAAAGTCAGGTTACATTCCTGGCTGTCAAAGGGGAAGTAGGAGACATCCACCACGCAGGAGCTCTTGGTGATGGCAGGAGCATCCCAGGTTATCTCTCCATTGTAGCGCAGTCTGACGTTGGTGTCCATCGGCCCTGAGAAGTCATCGTCGGCTCTGGAGGAAGAGAAGAGTTGACAAAAATTGACTAAGTCATGTGTTGTTTGATTTAATGATTGTATGTTGTATGCTTTCGAGACTGAGTAACCTGCAAAATAAACACACTTTTACACATTAATACGAGCCAAAGCAACAGTCCTGCAATAAAACCTACACTTAATAAGTTTATGATATTCAGACTACAGCCTAAAAAATGACAATAGAGTTGATTCCACAATCTGTGATCTCTGATACATATATTTCAGGGTTTTTGTGCTGAACTCCATTAGTCCCCTTATAAACTGGTATCTCAGTGTATATTACTACTAATAATACTAAGTAGTACAAATAATACTACATATTTTACGACAAATGCAAAACTGGTGAACTAAACAACAAAAGGCAACATATTGTTTAAGTATTATGTTCTCTGAATTTTGTATAAGAGTGGCTGTGATCATGTCAGACAACATTTTTAAAACCTAACCCTAAAACAAAATGTTTCCTACATACACTGCATATTTCTTATAGATGTTTTAGCTGATGTCCCTTCATTTAAATCCTTTTCTCTGTTTCAATCTGTTAAAATTGTACTTTGGTGATGCTGGAACTAGTCTTTTAACACAGTGTCCCTAACCTATTACAATGAGGATTGATGAAATGCCGGGTCATAAATCTGGCCAAAACATAAGGCCTGATAAAACAGGAAGATCAGAAAGTGTGTGTGTGCGTTCATGTGTGTGTGTGTGCGTGTGTGTGACGTACGGGCGTACTTGTTATAGAGGACGAGGTCTGGCCTCCACACAAGGCTGCTGGGGATGTGGATAACCTCCAGTCCATCATAGTCCTCTTTATCCCACTTCAGGTAAGCATCATGCCACGTCTGCCTGATCCACAGGTATGCAATCAGCACCTGGTTCCTCTCATCCTTCACACACACACACACAAACACACACACACACACACACACACACTCTCAATCACACAATTGAGAACATACACACACTCAATGGATACATGCTAGCAGCAGTTTGAAGAGAGATCCTCTTGGTCTTCTTCTCATTTCTCTGTTGCTCATTAACTCTCTGGGAGAATTACGAGGGGTTCAGATTATCACAACACCTGAAATCCAGACCTGTCTGTCAATATCAGGTGGATGAGCACAGTAGCTGGCTGCCGGGGGGTGGGTGGGGGTGGTTTTCGGTATCGCTGCCAGAGCTTCACTGAAGCGAACCAATCAAAACATAAAAGCTTTGGGTAATAGGACACTCCAACACAACACACGTATTCCTTGTCTGGCCCCTCTTCTAAATCATGACCAATTTACACTTGGCCCGACAGTGACGTAACATACAGAAGGAGAGCTTTTTTCTCTCTTAAAACACACACACATACACGTACACACACACGCATGCACAACACAAGTGCTAATTCACTGTGGGCTGACACAGCAATGAACCTGAACAGGAACCTGAGCCAGCTGAGTAACACTAAGCCCGTCCTGTACAGTAGGAGGTCTGCCTGTCATTCACACACATGCGCATCTACAAACTCATCCTTTGGTGACAACTGTCTTAGCGACGAAGAAAACACAGTAACAATGTAATCCAAATTCAACATCTTTGTGTTTAGGCTCCAGGTTCTGTGTCTCTATGGCGTCAGTATTTGCATTATCTCTGCCAAAATTCACATCATCGGGGACTACAATTAGTTTTACTGTGAGCAGGGGTGCAGTGTGACTAATTGATCGTCCAAGAAATGTTAAGTTGACTATTGATTTGTCATGGTGCTGTAATGAGGAATGAGCTCTTTGTAATTAGTGAAGATAGTCACAAAAAAAACATCTCTTTAATAACAACTGTGCGCATGGCGGATTCATTTGCAGAGTAACTATTTAATAATGGAGAGATCATTTTACAGATTCTCCCCATTAAACAAAGTTGTTTTGACAGTCCTGTTGTCTGGTTTGAAGAAATATGGTTTATTTTGATCATTAATATCTTACCATAATATTTAGTACATATAATGAGCAGTAAAGAATTTCGATTTGAGGATTTAGCCGCTGAGTTAGTACCCACCATGTCTTTGATCTGAGAGAGGGTGATCTGTAAGGTGACGTTGAGGGCTCTGTCTGTGTCCTCGACAGGCCGCAGAGCGCTGGAATAATTCTCCATTAAATCATTCAGAAGCTTGTGGGCATAATGACCCTGTGCCGAGTGAGCCACTGGAGGGGAGAGTTATGGTCATTAGTAAATTTGAAGGTTTTGACAAAACAACTTGTGCTTTTTAATGTATATTTTTGTACCAATACTGAGTTGGAGGTGATATTGTTGTCTGGAACTGTTAGCAGTATGGGGACCATGAAAAACTCACTTGGTTTAAACATTACCTTCACATTGTTCTTATTGGGCATTTCAATCATTCCCAACTATTTAATAGTCTTTCTTTCTTTCTGAATGCCATCCATGTTTCGGCCATAAATGCTATATGATGGCTGAATACTGTATTAAGAAAAACAATTCCAAAGCAAAGCAAAAGCATGTTTCTACAAGTTAGAAACAGAGCAATCTCTGAAACAAATAACTGACAACAACACAGCAAGCAGAAGTGTCTGACTCACCTTCAGGAAGCAGCATCGCCAGGCAGATTATTGGAATCATCTTGAGCATTTAATAAAAGATAACTGCAACCAGCCACAATCCTCCCCTAACAGGCCTACATGGCGCCCGTTCAACCCCAGTTGAACTCAATAGCAGATAGCAGAGCCCTGTTACATCTGAGCGTCCTCGCAGTCAGACTGCCTCTTACTGCTTGGCAGGGGAGTCAGCATGTCTGCTGAGACACGGAATAAAACCCCGGCTATCACATAGCAGTAGAAACAGGATGCCTACGAATCATCGCCTCACCACACACACCGGGCTTTTCAGCTGTCAATCAAACGCCTGCAGCCAGGTGAGCTGCTGGCCTGCTCCTACAACACACTGCCAACTTTAGGAAGGATTGGAGGAGAAAAGAGGGGGAAATCAATCAACATACAAACAATCAGGTGGTGCTTGATTAATATCATGGCGAGTTCTGTAGAAGTGGAAACAAATAAATAGTAATAGCACTAGTCATGATTGTCAACTGTAAAGTCACATAAAATGACAGGACATATTTTTCTCTTTTTATGAACTGTTGTCTTTAAGTTGTCTTTTCTACATTAAAAGTGGCAAATAAAACGTTTTTATTTACAATTAAGCTAATAATCTAAGTGTGAATTGGTTTGTTGAAGATACACCACAGGAAATGAAATCCAGTTAGAACCAGTCAGAAAAACACCAGATATGATACTTTTCTATTATCCATAAATGAATGATCTATTTTCATGCTCTGCTTAGAGTATGATGTCCACATTTTTAATGACTTATTTGATTTTTTTCCCCCACATTTGTATTGTCCAATTACGTTATTTTAGAGAAATGTTCTGTGTAATTGGGCTATATTGTATTACAGTCGTTTAGAAACCCTTGAAAACGAGATGGCACATCTCAAGGGGTTATTCCTAATGAAGAATTTTCACTTTTACATCACAGTTACTATATTTCCCAACAGCAATACTGTGACAGTTTTATTTTTCCTATGTGTCCAAACATCAAATTTAATCTATTGTAGTATGACT
Organism: Bovichtus variegatus; assembly: GCA_943593645.1. Taxonomy (NCBI): domain Eukaryota; kingdom Metazoa; phylum Chordata; class Actinopteri; order Perciformes; family Bovichtidae; genus Bovichtus; species Bovichtus variegatus. The sequence goes on from CALSCE010009297.1 coordinate 7,365,371, forward strand.
GGAACAAAGCGTATCCAAGGAGATATGCTGCGGTGAAGTCAGTCCTATGGAACCTTCAACACTTTAATAATGCAACAAGTTAATTTATTTGGTGTTCATTTTAATAGCACAGAGAATGATTATCTCAGTGCCATTAGATGAGCCAGGAAGCGTGCTCTTTTTTCCAGTCTCATGTATTCAGCCCTATGTAGAACAGTCCTCTCTGCTCTGGGATGCTTGGTGGAGTTCCAGATGGTAGGAGATATATGCCAGCATCCAGTGGAAGGATACAAAAATGAGCTTTTGTCACTCGGGATGCCTGGGAAACCTGAGGCTAGTTTACTGTGGAGCAGGTGCAGTACAGTTATATCCACTGTAATATAGGCGCAGCCGTCGTTATATGTCCTATGGATCTACACTACATATTGCTGTTGATTAGTAGACACAAACTCATCAATGGCAGATTTCCTCCTGTTAGGTGCGAGCATGCAGGCTGAAATGCTGTGTTCAGATTATTGCCAGGGACTCTTGGAGGCACAACGTGCCACCAGGCAGGCCATCTGTTATTGTGCTCATTCTCAGCGTGCCTCACTACAAGCAAGGTGATCTGAACATTATGATAAGAGCCTGTATCGCTTCCTTGTTGACGCTCCAAATGAACAAAAAAAAAAAAAGAAACACTACTGTACAGAAAGGCAAATATACAGAATACATTCACCAGTTCTTCTGCATGCATGTTCTTCATCCAAGTTGGCTTACTTGCTCCATTTTCACTGGCAATGTAATTCCCTGTAGGTTCAATTTCTGTTGGTCTTTTAAATTTAGTGCCTCACCCTAGTTTTTATTCAAATGTATGCACATCCAAAAAAAAGCTTATTAACACACATTGGATTCTTAACACTAACAAGCATTAAAGGTGTTTTCTATTCATCAATATTGTGACCAAGGTTAAACTAATAAGAAACCGACTGTGAAATGCAGATTGAACATTACATTGTTGCCAGGTATTTCCGTGTTGCAGTTGAGAAATATCACACAGCGCTGCCAAAGACATGTCACAGAAAGGACAGAGTGCAGATTAATTTACACAGACTTTAATATCTTTATTTACAGATGAATCATTTTGACATATTTATCTGTTGGCGTAGTTATGATGCAATATTTTTCAAACTCATTTTGAACCGTTTCCATCCAGACTTGTGGCAGGTTGTGTTACTGCTGAACAAGTTTTTTTTGTTTCGTTTTCTTTCAGTTTAAAAACAAGAATCCAAATGTATTCCTGCAGGAGGCCAAAAGCAAATAAAAGTTTTAAAAAATGTGGGGAAAATGGACAAGTGAAGAAAGCCATGTCGAGAAATAGATGTGGGTATGGGAGTTGGGGTTTGCTGCAGGAGCTTAAGGGTTCGTCAAAAACAGTTGAAGTGGAAGAAAACGTGGCATGAAAATGGCTACTGTGTGTGAACACCTCGGTGACACTTTATGAACCGTTTTCCAAAACAGGGAATAAGCCTCATCCTACACTGTGTCTGTATAACTCCATGTTTGCTACCTGGAGCACTAAACTTACATTTCCACAATTTTATTTGAATGTCCAAATTTCACTTAATTAAGAGTACCCTATGCCACTATACATTACCCCCAAAATGTATGTTGTGTAAGGAGTGAGACGAGTGAAGCTAGTGATGTTGGACACAGTGCAAACTAATTACAGAAGTGATATCAATTTAAACATGTGTTTAGTCTAGGACACTGCTCATTACCTGTTAAGAAAACCGGTCCACAAGAGTGTAAAAAAAATAAAAAATTAAAATCACAAACAGTTCCAAAAGAGGCTCCTTGAATGGCTTAACTTGCTCCTACAAAATGTTTTCACGAATGAAAGTAAATGCACTGCATAGGCAAGGATAAGCCGCTGACAGCCGCTTCTTGGACACAGCCAGAAAAGCTGGGAGAGTGGCGGGCTTGGGCGGGGTCTTAAGTCTGGCATTTCGCTTTGAACGGGGTGAAGATGTGGTTGAAGTTCTGATTGTAGCACTGAGTGGAATGTTGAATGAACTTAAAGAAACCAGAGATGAGAGCTCACAGAGCGACTGACTGGAGTGAGGAACAGCAGAGGTGATGAGCAGGGAGGAGAGATGCCACACACAGGGGACAAAGGAGTGGGTGGAGAAGAGGGGAAGCGTGGCGGTGAGGAGTCCACAGTGAAACAGAGGGTGCAACAGGGGAGAAGACGCCTTCAGACAGTGGGAATTCAGAGGAGACAGGGTGTGTATGTGTGAGGAGGGGGGGATAGCGATCAAGAGGAAGATGAAGAGGGTGTCAAGATTCAGTTACTGAGCAGTAGCTCTGTTGCTGTCTCCACGTCCCAGGATTTCGACGACAACGCCACTATTACTGCATTCTGGGAAGAAACACAGCATTCAGAACCACAGTTTTATTCTGCAACAGAGTTCAGCAGTGCAATGCACAGTAGGGAGGGAAACTAGTTGAGAGATACTTACTTTTTCAAAGCCCATGGCACAGAGTTTGTCTATTTTGCGTGTGTACTCCGGACTTGAGACGGGAGCGCCTGCATAGACATGAGACCAGAGCCTCGCTGTCTGTTTGAACATCTCTGGATTCTGCTTGTACTGTGATGAAAAAAAAAGAAAAAAACAGTATGTTTCTTTGAAAGGGGCTCAGCACACCGTGTTCAACTACTGACACATTGTGCTTTTCTACCTAGTTTAGATCTCCCAGCACATATGTGCATACGGGCAGAAGAGCGCTGCACTCGAGATCCACCTATACTATTTTGTATGTGTGACTCCACAACAGATTGCCAATAAAATAATTATCTGTGAGATTTTATAGGCCGCTGAGACACAGTCAGAGCCAGAGGAACTCGTAGAGCTGCAGTCTGCCAGACTGTCATTTATGCCCAGTGCTGCCGAGCAGTCTGTTTCCATGCTGTGTTTGCATTTTTCAAATGTAATGCAGGCGTAGATTTTCCATCATCATAAACTATTAACGTTTAAACTGTTAATAAACAAATACACTTTTATCACTGTTAGGTAAAAGAAATAAACTGCAATTTTGCATCAAGTTTTGGACTCAACAGACCTTATTGGAAGGGTCATTATACAATACAACAATTAGAAGAACCAAATAGTGTTATTTTAAAAGGTTCATGCAGTGTTTTTAGTGCTGCTAGAAGACAATTTAAAAAAATAAATAAAATACAACACCTTCCAAACCGCTTCAGGTTTCTACTCCATATTGGACCCTCCAACTGTAAACCATGTTGAAAAACATTGCTGGACATCTACAAAAAACATCTTACACTACTAAATCTTATCCAACCTCCTTTCACTCCTTCGTGCGTGTGTCATTGGGATGTGGGTTGCTTAGCGATAGATGACTCTTACTACATGACACAAGGATTAGTGATAGTATGTAGGTGTTAAACAGTGTTTGATGGAGTAGGATTATCTTTTCAATAAGAAAAGCAGGCCAAGTGCAAACAGCTCACTGCCTACACATGATATTTCACAACAGTGGCACTGTACTAGCACTGCACTGAATATTGCTTAACCTGCAACAATTAATCGGTGTGCAGCACGGGAAGAAGAAGAAGAAGAAGAAGAAGAAGAATGCCTCCGACTATATACAGAAACATCATTTAAGGTAACATTCCAGGGTCATACACAGATGAATCTGAAAACAAATCTACTCGACAATTAACATCAGAGTTGCAATCATGTTTTCTGGTAGCGTCTAATAATTTATTTTATTAACGTTAAAAATCACTTCACTTCTCCTGTCAACATGAAAGGGTCTGGAGGTGTAGGTTGCAAAACACAATGAATTCAAGGCCCTTCCATATATTACAGAGGTAGTGTCCCAGGGGCATCATATTTATATTCATAGTTAACGCTTTGAAATGTATAACATTTAGTACATGTATAGTACACAACTGTGTGCCAAGTAGATAATGGGATCTGTTTGACAGTCATTTGGCAAAAACTACAATTCTAAAATATGAAATTCAAGACGCATAACACCATAACAATTAGGCAATTGTTTCTTGGAGTTAGCATTTCATTCCCACCATGTTTAATATGTGCCGCTAACAGGGGCAGATGTGTGAGGTGCATATCATGATCAATGTCCTGGATTAGAAGCCTGCTTGCACAAATATTTCCCTGTCAATCCTTCCTGTACGTTTTCAATATTCCTATTCAAGGCAAAGAAAAAGTAATGGAGAAGAACTTCCTGTTCTAAACACCAGTCTTTCCTAGCAGGCTGCAACTGACAATGATTTTTTTTTTTGAGTGATCGTTTGGTCTATACACATTGTCCAGCTAACTGTATTTGAAGCCTTTACAAGCAAAACATATTTGAGCTATTTCACAAATGTACTATAACCAAATTCCTAGGAGATATATCTAGTGTCAGATAGAAGTGAGTACAATATTATACAGATATGTTGCTCTGCTTGAAAAAGTTGATATGCATATCCACAGTAAATGTATCAAACTAAAATCCAAAGACACATGCACACCCACCTGATTGGCTACCACTGCGTCCTGTGGATCATCTGGTTCTGCGGCTGCCAATAAGGCTTGTAGTGACAAGAGGACCGTCCTCAGTGTCATCGCTGCTGCCCTGAAAGAACGTACAGGAGACGAGATGTTGTTTAGTGCAACATACTGCAAGGTCAACTTTCCTCATGGCAACAAACACGTGTTTCCCCAAAAGTTTCTGTTACTGCATGGAAGTGATGGAGGAACATTTTTTAATACTCGTCATTAAAGTGGACCGGGTAGTTTAAATACAGGGCTCAACAAATGCCCGCATGGCCAGGGCAAGTAAAATGCCACGTCGGGCTAATAAAGCTACCAACTCACTTGCCCAATCAGGTAAGTGGTAAAAAAAAAAAAAGAATTAAACATTTCTTCCAGAGCTGATATGAGCCATCTCGCTTCCTTCTCATCTCTGTTGAGAGTTGCATATGTCAAGCGCAGTACCGATCTGGCACTTGGTGGGTAAAGAGAGTTTATGAGTTGAAGCGCAAGTGAGAATTTCAATTAGTTTAGTTGCCAGGAGTTTAGTTGTGTGACGTTAAAGGATGTGGGCAAACTCCAGGTTCATTTACTTAAAAAAAAAAAAAAAAAAAGACTAAACATGACAATTAACTTTAGTCAGCGTTGTTTTAATTGAATAAATGCGGATTTCTGACCAAAAAAAAAAACATTCAACCCTGAAATACATTCGATACAAGTGAGCCTGAATGCTTATTGGAATTAACAACAAATGCTTTCCACATCATCGTTCTCATTCAGTGCATATTGGGGCTTTGCATAGTTTTAAAATTGAAAATATTGAGAAGAGGATCGTGTTGGTATCAAACTCTTGACTGGTTGGGCATTAAAACTTAGAAATGGATTTGGTAGGGGAAACAATGTTACAAGACTAGAAAAGTATATCATGATGAAGAATGTTAGGAATGCTGGCGCACATTCACTCACCACTGGTCTTTGAGGATGTCCAGACATATTGCACCTGTGACTGAGCTGATGTTGGGATGCCAGATCTTCGTGATAAACCGCACCTGAGAGATTAAATGAAAACGAAAATGAAAAGAAAATCATTCCACAGATTAGCACAGATAATGGAACATTTATGAAGTCAATGTCCACAAGGAAATGGATGGTTATCAGTAACAAGGAGGAGAGAGAGCAGAATACATACCTTGGGTGGATTGAATGGATATGTCTCTGGAATTTTAATTTCTAGTTGATATCTACCCCCTGGAAGAAATGGGAGGTATGACAACTATTCAACAATCATGACTATTTCAAGCATGTGATAAAAGGGTAACAGTTAAGATGCAAATTGCTTTAGTTTAGATTATTAAGGATTAAAAGCCTCTTGAAACAGTTGGTGAGGCCTTCTCCCAATTAAAGTTGCCAGTGACGAACTTGAGCAACCATGCATACAGTGAGTCTGAATGAGCTCCTCACCTTCATATGGTGTGTCAGGCGGCCCTGCTATCTCCCCTTTAAGTTCTGTGAAGTTCTCATCCACCAGATCCACCTTTATCTGGTTTTTGCTCGTCTGAAAGAGTGAAAAGGCAAAGAGGCATTACAACTTCAGCAGACAGCAAAGTGTTAAGCTAGCTTGCTGTCAAACTCAAACCTGCCTATGCAGCAGAAGTTGACACCCCCCGCAGCATTAGCCAAAGTTGACCTCAACTTGTTGCACACATCTTACGGATCTACATACATAATACGCCCTCTAACGTAAGTTGGGACGAATCTATGCAGATCCAGGAGGACATATGAGAGAGTTTAGTCCTACACGCAGATCACACCAATCTATCTTTGCTAACACAGCTAGCTTGGTTTACCATGGGAGGCATGATAAGCTAGTCAGTTAGCAATATGAACTCGAGGCTCAATTATTCATGCATCCTTACCCTGATAAACTGCTTGCTAACGACAATAGCGTCCCTGGCTTTAACTTCCCCACAGTGGCATATTAATAACTAGCGCTAGTAGCTATTTGTGAAGCCGGATGTATTGTCGTGTCTGACACAGTTAGCTAAAGCTAGCAGATTGGTGATTAGAGCGCTGACAGCCAGCGACGCGTCACTAACAAACAGCCTCGTAGTCAAAGAAATAAAAAGGGAAAGCGGTAACATTAACTGGCAAATGTGACAACCAACCTCTTCGCTTTTGAGCACCTCCTTGAATTCACGTTTTATCCTCTGAACTGCGATGTTGGCCATGGTTCCCCCGTGTTCCCGTCCGGTTGGGGCCTCGCCGCCGTTAGCTAGCTGCTCGTTCTGCCTACAGTAGCTCTCCTGCACTTTTTGGATACAACCTCAAAAATAACAGCTGCAACGTTGTTCGCCGCGAGCGCCGTTAGTCCCGGTTATCAATGTGATGCTGTAATTCGTTTACAGAGCTCAACATGTACTCTTCATTTCTCAAATGTGTAACAATACAATGGATGGTTGTACTGAAAACATTTTAATACCAAACTGCATGCAGTCTGGATGAGAGGAGTCATGTGATCTGTATTGCCATCCTGAACACCTTCTCCCATTGGTCGAACTGTTGATGATCAATCATTTATTATTATTATTATTGTTATTATTATTTAGATTCATTTGTTGTATGGTTTACTGTGTTGCATTTTGGAAATACTTTCACAATTATATATTGTGCGAAACAACACATGCAATTAGTATTGAAGGTAAAAATGAACAGTTTATGTAACGGATGAAAACAGTTTATGTAACGTTACGATTGTTAATCTTGATAAGGGAGATTTCATATCAATATAGCTAACATTCTTAACTCATCCCCATATTTGAGTTGTTTTAATTGAAATTGAATGTTATTTTGAGTCTCTTGGCAACAAATAATAAATGCATGTCAGTAGCTAAAAGGTACCTACCCCTAACCCTGAAGACGTATGTCACCAAAATCATTATTATAGTCAAAATCATCTTTCTTTATTCATTGAAATGGTGTGGCCGTACATTCTTATCACTCCATTTAAACAAGTTATAATTATTTCGATCTTTAAAACCATATGATGCCCATAGGGGTGGTATATATTGGAAAAACAAGGACATTTTAGATGACATTTTAATGCAAAGTAAAATAACAAACCTAAACAGGTAAACATGATTTTTACACACTGAAGAGCAGATTACATGAAATCATTACCATGCGATCATTGACTTTTAGTCAACAAATGCTCGAAAATGAAGTTCGGCAAAACTGTTATTATTTGCAGGTTTTTAAGTTTTAGGTATGTATCACATGAAGAGTCACTTTCCATTACTGCAGCAAGCATCTCTTTTTCATCTGATGATCCCAAGCAAACCTGTTAGTCTGTCTGACATATACACCACTTCATGCAAATCAAATATATATGCTTTTGAACCTTTAGTCTTAAGTGACCAGAAAATCCTCAGAGAAGCACTTTAGAAGACCATTTAATGATATAGGCTACTGATTGAAAGTGATGAAGATTACAGTCCTCCAGGTATGTGTCATGCTTCGCTGTACTCTAATGTAGACTGAAGCCCTAGGAACAATCATGCCAACCTCTGAAATATAGTTATCTCAATGGTCCAGTCACAAACATTGGTGGACACAAACACATTAGCATACACTTTACTTTATTCTTCACATTTTTAACAAAAGAAAGACCTGTTTCACATTATCAGACTTAAATTGTGACACTAGGGGGCGTCATTGTCCAGTGGAGATTCACACAGTCTGCATCAAACAGTAAATGTCATGTCTGGTGTTTGAATAAAGTGGATACCACTTGTAAATCATTTTTAAATCTTGGTTTTACAAAGATTCGTACAATTCACAATTAACTCTGCTCATTATATACAATACAATTCAAGTCGCATTTTAGTGTGATCTACACAATATAACCATCACTGACTGACTTTATTACAATATTCATGGCATTGACATATTTTCTCCATAATGGAGGTCAAAGGTAAGGTCATTAATTCGATAAAGCATTTTCTTCTTTTTCATAGTAAACTATAAAACATGTGAGCCAGATTCAGTGAATCTGTGGATCTCATGTTCGTTTAACTGCATGAACATACTAACAAAATACCTTTCCCCAAATTTCCCAAAAAGCAATTACCCTCCATCTTAATAGCCCGTTATTACAGCAAAATGGCTGGAGACACTTTTTATTGACAGTATTTGTTGGTAAACTGATCACAAATTTGTCACAAGCACAGATACAATCGATGCATTATCGGACCAGACACACTTATAGATCGTTGCTCTTCTCTGTCAATGAGCCACACGCAGTTTGTCTGCAACACTTTACAGAATCAATGTCTCTACAGTTAGCATTTAACAGGAGGACACGAGCATACAGGGACTCCCTCCCTTCTTCTCCTCCTGTTCACCCCCCTCCCCCTGCCTCTTGTTTGGTTTCTCTTGGTGATGATGACAAATATGACAAGTACTGCCAACATGACAGCTGTTATTAAGATGCAACCTCCGAAGACAAGCATTGCTTTATTCTTGAACATCCATGCACATACAGAGCAAGGTTCATGCAGCTCACTTAACCTGCAGGTCTGCATGGTGTTATCCTCAGGGAAACCGCCGTGAGTGATGATTTCTCTGTAGACGGCGATGGAGTCTTTGGCTTTCGATTGGTGGTGGGTTGAGGTAAAGAGGCCAAACTGCGGGGCATGGCGATCTTGCAGTTTCCACACGTAGAAGCCCTGCAGGTTGACTCCATCTAATTGGCGAGCTGGAGACAAATAGTATAACAGACAAACGTGTATTATTATATGTTCTAAACTTTATTGATCCCATGGTGAAATTCACAAGATACCCGGCAGTATATATGGTAGAAAAAAATAAGCTTCTCCTTTACAAGCTGCAGCATTAATGTGATGAAAAAATTAATGTATTAAATAATTATGAGCTAATAATATAATATATATTATTCTGAAATGGGCCATTGTGCATAATGAGCACTTTTACTTTTGGTATTTTAAGTATATTTTGATATTAATACTTTTGCCCTTTCACTTAAGTAACAGTTTGTAAATATTATTTTTCTTACATGTAACAGAGTATTTCTACGCTGTGCTATTGCTCCTTTAAAATATCTGAGTACTTTGTCCACATCTGTGTGTGTGTGCAATACAGGTGAGCGAAGGGCCATAAAGGGCAAAGTATGAACACAACACTGATCAACACTGTCGCCTATAACGTTTTTTCTCTCCCAGCCTCCCTCTTTTTATGATCTTCATGGTTTTCTCATTAAATCCAGGTTTTATAGTAGGAAGCAATATGGTCATAAAACCTGTATTGCCTCTGGATCTGTGCCTGTGTCTCAACACTTAACACTGCAGAGGGCCATTTTGTTCCAACTGAAAAAGTTACTACGCAAAACATTCTGAATCGAAGAGGAATGTTAGTGATGGAGATGTAGGATCTGAAAAGCATGTACCACCTTTGAAGGCCTCCTGCAGATAACTCCTGAGAAAGTGTTGCCTGAGTTTGTCCTCTACAGGAGCCTGGTCATCAACCCCACTGGCTGTGACAATGATAGGTAGAGCCCCTCCATATCTCTGGCTCACCCAGTTCAGGATCTTCCGTAGGCCCCAGGGTACAAAAGCCTGCCCCAGACTGGAGGAGGGCCAGGTGGGATCAGAAAGGATCAGACAGCCATGATCAGGGTTTTGTTTCTGCTGAAAGTTGGCCTGTGTGTTTGGATATGGAGAGACCAAACGGGTGGTAAAATGGTTCAGTGCTATAAAACTCAATGACCCTCTCAGCTCCTCCCTCTCAGCCTCAGTAAAAGTAGGAAGAGGGGATCCAGGGAAGCCCATTACTCGAGCTCTCTCCTCCAGGTATGCCTTCATTTCTGGTGGGTAGTCCCCCTTGCTATGCTTCTCCTCATATCTAGTCCCAAGCAACGGGTCTAAGAAACGACCAAGTTCAAACAAAAGGAATCTCTGTGCTGCTGCCGTATGCGAGTCCAGGAAAGGGTTTGCAGGTTTGGCCCAGTCGGCATGTAATGCGAGTGATACAAGTGCTCCCTGTTGACTAAAGTGTTCCCTCTCATACAGCTTCCAAGCTTTTGCGTGAGCCAGAAGAAGGTTATGAGCTGCCTGATGCTTCTCTTTCCCACTGGAATAAACATCTACCAGTCTGTTTGGCTCATTGACAGTGACCCAGTAGGGAACCCAGGACCCCAGCTGCTGGTAGCACAGTGCTGCATATTCCTGAAAGGCCTCCACTGTGGTGTAGTTGAGCCAACCTCCAGAGGCATGCAGTGTCCCAGGCAAGCCCAGATTTGGAGCTCTGTGTGTGGGGTAGTAGAGAATAACGACAGCCTTCAGGTCCAGCCTCTTGAGCTCGGTCAGGACACAGCGGTAGTACCTTTTAGATGCAATAACACCATGAAATAGGATTATAGAATCAGCAGTTAATGTGTGTAGACATGTGTGAGTCAGATTTCATCTTTAAGTGTATCTAAATCTATCAGGTTATGTTACCGTTTTGAATTCAATTGCATTTGGAACTAAGCAAATTGGGCTGCATTTTGAAAAAAAATTGTCCATGTTTGTGTATTTCTACCTCAGAGCTTCAGTGTTCACACTAGAGAGGTCTCCCCGGGGTAAAATCAGAGACCAGTTTAGAGCGAAGCGGTAGTGAGATGCCCCAGTGGAGGCAAACAGGCGAAGATGACCACGAATGGTCAAGTAGTCCGTGCATTGGGCTGGTCTGGTGTTCATCTTCACCCCCGGGACTGGACGCAACGATCCGTCCCCTGTCAGGTTCCAGCTGTACAAACGGGGGTCAGTGAACTGTGGTGAGAAAGGGTAGAAGTGGACCTACAATAACAAAAAAAAGACATAAAAGAAAATTAGGGTGAATATAGACATTCATTTAGCATTTTCTTTGCTGTAAAATCACCGTCTTGTCTTCTCAGATTCTCTCTCGTCTAACCTGTAAAGTGGAGTCAGCAATACCCCAGTGAAATTCGCAGGGGAAACGGCCTTTGATTTCTCTGGAGCTTTCATCACTGGGGAAACCATTCTCAGCAACAACACGCCTGTAGTACTGAGCAGAGGTTTTGGGGGTCCTGGGTCGGTTTGGTTGGCTGAAGTCGATGTAGAAAAGGCCTCGCCTAACAGTGAAGCCATAATTCCACTCAAATCCATCCACCAGTGACCAGGCGGAGTAGCCAATCACCTGCACACCATCGAACTTGATGGCTGTAAAAGAAAACACAGCATTAAAAGCGCAAAGATTTTATTTTAATTTTTTTTGCTGACATAGTTTAGTTTAGTTTGGTCGTTTTTTACCTATACAACTGAAATACACATTATAAAAAAACACTAATAAGTCATTACTTTTGAGATAGTGACAAACCAAACCAAATTATATTGACCAAAAAGGTGTAGGCTGAAGCTCTAGCTTATTATGCCTACCCTTTTTACATTAATAATTTGGTACAATTCTCATCAAATGTATACACTGAAAATGAAAGAAACTAAATAAAATATATATATATATATGTATATTATATATTCCCAAAAATTCCCAAATAATTAATTCACGATAATTCCGCCTCAGTTTTATTTTTGAATTTTAAACATTGTTTTAAATCTATTAAGTATATTACACATTTTCATTTCTTTTTCAAAACTATTCCACAAATAAACTCCTTTGACTGATATACATCATTGTTTTTATAAAATCCTCTCAATTTATATCGACTCACGCTGATTTGGAACAACTTCTAGAAGTATCTTATAATATTATATAGTATATTTACTTTATATATTATTAGTCCAGTTTTAAAGTTTACCAAATCTCTAAATTTGAGAGTATGTGTGTTTTTAAATAATATGTTGGTTGGTTCACGAAAATCTGCCTTATTACATTGTCTATTTTTTTATTTCTTTGTTCTTTCTCTTCTTCTCTTACCTTGCAGGACCTGGTTGATAAACCTCTTCATCAGATAAATGGCCACTGTGTCCTCCTTTCCAATACTGGCTTCAGAAAACCAGCCTCCCTCAGTCACCAGCACCATCGGATCCCCATACTCCAGCTTTATCCAGCCCAGTACACGCCTCAGGTCCGGGGTCACAGTCTGCCCATAATGGACCAGGCCCCGGCCCAGACGGAGGTTGTTCGGCCCGAAGGACAGAGCAAAAAAGTCAGCTGTGTTCTGCACCCAGAGCTTCTCCTCAGGGGAGAATGTGGGCAAGAGGGCCCCATGCTTTATTCTTAAAGAGACTGGGTAGTCCCCATCACCGAAGATGGGGTTGGCAAACCAGCCAAGGACAGCCTCTAATGACCGCTGGCAAAGCTCAACATTAGCAGCTGTGGCTTGTCCTCTTTGAGGCTCAACCCAGTGGGATCCCAAAACGATGGACACTTTACCCTTCTGAGCTGGACGAAAGTGGGTGTTGTAGGTGTGCCATGCTTTGGCGTGTGCCTGCAAATGACACACAATATTATGATGCACTGTGCTGTCGTCTACAACACGATCACAATAGTACAACAGGTCTTTTCCACAGAGGACATTTTTGAAATGCTACAGTAGGAAAAGCAAAGGTGTAAATAATCAAATGGATGATGGCCGAATTTCATTTAGCTTCAGTTTGCTGGTGCACTGTCGCTTGAATGGAACGAAGCCATCATTATTATTCTGTATCAGTATTAGTGGGCTTTTCCTACTACGACAAGTTAAAATGTCTGCTGTGAAGAAATTCTATTGTGCTTTTAAAGCACTGCAAAACTTTAAAGCACTCGCTGAGCACATATCTCTCCCACAGGTGCACCATCACCTGAATTTGTTATTTCAATGAAAACTTGAAAAATGAAAGATTTGCATTAAATGACATACTGAGAGACAGTCAAACTGTATTCACATAAGTACTGTAAATGTAGTAGTAGTTGATAAGAAAGAAATCACTTGTTCCTCTGCCTTGATTTGGGCTTATTTTCCACAACATTTCATTCAAAGTTGTATATAGTTTCTTGAGATATCATGTCAACTAACAGATAAATGAGCAAATGTGACCAAATACATAACTTCCTCAGAGGAAGTCTGTCCACATACCATCTGTGCTAGACCGCACAAACGCGAGTGATTATTAATGAGACATATCTCCATGACTTCCTGTCACACACGGTTTCGCTCCGGCACAGAAGTGCTGATGTGGTGGACTTTGACCTAAGTGTCTCTTTAAGTGTCCTGTTTACTGATGACAAACCTGTCAAAATAAAATATGAGCAACTGGTCATTAAGGAGATAAAATAAACAGTAAGGATTTCCGATACCGCATTCTTGAGTATCAGCCGATGCAGATACTTTTTCCCCCTCTCTTAATAAAAACTAAGCCGTTAATAACACATTAGTATGAATGCACTGTGCTTAACCTTAAAAAACCTCATGCCCAAGCTGTAAAACAAATATTCTACTCCCCTAAAGGAACAAATACATGGCCCGCAACAAGACTCAGTTATACAATACTGTTGCCTTTTAGCAGCATTGTTGATTGGCCAGCACCATTCAAACATTCAAAATAACGTTTTAAGTGTAACTTTGTGTAAAAGTTTAAATCAGAATATTTAGAATAACCGAGGAATTAAAATCCCAGTGTAAAATACCAGACCTAACTCAACAGTCAATGTAACATACATGACTGTTGTTGACAGATAGTTAAACTCAAGTATCGTACAAAATATCATAGCACTCGTGTGGCCACTGCTTGCGTCACTGTCTTGAGGATGCAAACATTCTTTGACCATCATAAACTGATAGAGCTGCTGCAGAGGTTCAAAGTTTACCGACAGTCAATATCATGAGAGAAATCTTTCTGTCGCCTACAGCCCAGGCAGATGAAGCAGAATATGAGTACAGACTATAATAATCTACAGATATTAAATCAGTCGACCTTGTCTGACTTACCCTGATCAGGTTGTGGGCCACAAGGAGAGAGCCAGCGGGACCGCCTGTTTCTCCAGGAGCGTGCACACCTGTCCCATACCCCTGCACAGCAACCAGGTATGGATTATGCATTGTGAGCCAGTACCTAACACGGCTCCCAAATGTGTGGAAACAAAAGGCAGCATACTCCTCAAACAGTCCCACCATGGTGTCATTTCTCCAGCCACCATAGTGCTCCTGCAGGACTTGTGGCAAGTCCCAGTGATGGAGGGTGACAATGGGCTCAATTTTCTTTCCCAGAAGCCTCTCTATGAGACGGCTGTAATGCTCCACAGCAGCTGAGTTGGGCTGACCTCTGGCATTCCCATCAGGAAAGAGTCTGGGCCAAGAGAGAGAGAAGGAGTATGACCTTACACCTAAATACTCCAGCGCCTCCACATCTTCTTCCCAGCGAGCGTAGCTGTCACTAGCCACATCGGCAGTCTCGGTTGCCAAATTATCGCTGACAGTGAAGTGGGTGAAATGGTCCCAGATGGATGGGCCTTTCCCCTCCTGATCCCAGGCTCCCTCTGTCTGGAAGGCAGACGTCGCCGAACCCCAAAGGAATCCTGAAGGGAAGGTGTCATGAAGGAAAGACTGATCTTTGATGATGGGGTCCGGCTTTGGCTGCTGCCAAATCTTCTTGCCCTCCCAAAGAGAACAGGCGGCCTTGTTGCAACCACACACCAGCAACAGGAGGGAGAGTAAGAGGCACTGTCGTGTGGGAGGAGAAGGATCGTTCAGCATACTGAAGGAGACTACCTTGTCTCAGAAATCCACTTTAAGGAAGGAGCTGGTGTCAGTCAGAGCAATTGTTCGGTTCAGTATCATAAATCCTCTTGAGAAAGACAAGAAACCCATTATGGTGGAGGAAGGAGGAGAAGGATCACAGCCAGGAGAGAGTAACATCTGAGGCTTCGAGGTGCTGCATTATCCATCTGACAACCTGCACAGACTTCCCTATCTCTCCTTCAGTGTACTTGTGCTCCCACTCAACCCCTCCCTGTACATAATGTCCACACAATATACAAAGGTTGACTCATATACACACACACACACACACATTACAGTTCATTTAACTGACGCTTTTGTCCAAAGCGAGAGACACACACACACACACACACACACACACACACACACA
>CALSCE010009297.1:7381095-7412292 GCA_943593645.1 Bovichtus variegatus
TGAATTTGAATTATTCCTCTAATTCCATACACACTCCTTCAATTACATCACCAAATAACGAAAGAGCATTTAAAAGAGACGAGCAACACTTGAGAGGACATTACTGAGCTACTTCTGAGGACACACATACAGCTCTGAACATGCTGTTGATTGCTGTAAAAAGGTTCTTGTGTCAATAATTAGCTTGTACTCTGATCTTAGCTCCATAACTAAGAAGTAGTTCACATGGCGGTCTCTGTTTCCAACAAACACATACAGACTTTTTGCCTTCTTTGATTATGTTTTTCAGTGCTGAAGCATAATAAGTTTCTCATTTCAGTTAATGGATTTCAATCTTCAACATATATTTATCGAAAAACAAGCGAGGAGGATGCAGCCTGAAACTGAAAACAAAACAAACAGGCTGTTCGCTTTCGTCTTATGGCCAGAAGCTGCTCACCACGTCCGCATTTAACCTTCAAAGATTTGATCAAACTATGCCAGGTGAGAACACTGACATCAGCTCATATGACTTTATTGAATTTAGCTCCACTTGCTGTATGAGTAACAGTCACAGACCTAGGGAAACAGCAGTGCTGCTGAACTAAAAACATTGCTGGGAAGTGTGTGCGTGTGTGTGTGACTGTCCCATCTGTCAGTACACACACACACACGTCTCCTTAATAAGGCCTTCCAATCACAATAACACAAAAAGCCCCTTCCTCATCCTTCTTCATTAAAGTCAATGTGTATAGATGTCCAGAGTAAACAGTGTAGTTGCCCAGGATACGCGTTGCTTCAAGGCATTAGTGGGATAAGTTAATCGAGTTAAAATGGTCATTTACCACATAGACTGACCTCAGTGTGGTCGCTATGATACTAAAGAAAAGACGCCCGAGAACACTGAGATGCATTTCAAATTCATGCAACACCCATACACAGCAGGACATATTACAGACATACACATTACATTGTGAAGAGAATTGTTAATAGTTTATAGGATGGTAGGTTTGTGGCATGCTTTCTCTCTATATTTTTAAAGGACATTGAAGACTAATTTGGAGAAATGTTTTATTGATTAAAACTTAGTTTTTAAGTTGTAATCATTGGTCTTTGCATTATTTTTTGTCCCTGGTGTTTATTTTATTTTCAACATTGTTTAACATGTTTTATTGTTGCCGTGTTCAGTCTCGCAAATTGTATTTATTGTTGTTTTAATTTTTTGTCTGTGTTTTTTTTTATCTTATTATGTGCACTTTGGCTGCATGTTTGTATGAAGGGTGCTATATATATATATATATATATATATATATATATATATATTTATATAAAACGTTGAGTGTAGTGACTGAGCCCTTGGTTTTTTGTGTAAACGAATTGAACCAAATGTGTTTTATATGATGTTGAACTGAGGAACAACATCTTTTAAAAACACTCCGCCAAATAAGAGCACGAAAAGAAGAGTAAATTATTCAAATTCAAATCAGAATAAATGATGCCTTTCATATTGACATATCTCATCATGACTCATTCATTACATATACAGTGGTTTCCTTCAGTAAAAAGAGAAGTGAAAAGAGGATGTGCATGAGATTGGTCTCAGTACCTTATTTACTGTAACTCCAGCAGAGTTTGTGTCAGAAAAAAAAACAAATAAGAAGAACAGAAGCTGGGCAAACCTTTTGTACTTTGTTCAGCATTTAAGTCATTTTGAACCTCTGGAATTGAGATATTTTTTATAGAGCACAGTTTTTTTAGACTGGAAATGTAATCAAATATGATGGACTGCAATATATCAATCAATTAAAAACTCAACAAATCAACAAATTAATCTGAGGTGCTTCTGCTGAAAAATCTATCTGACCTCATTACAGGTTAGTGCACTCTTTTGTCTGTCTATGTACTTTCTAGTGGTTGTATTTTGTTGTATTTAGAGTTAACTTTATTTAACATTTTATTTCATAACTATGGTCTGTTGAGATTGAAATGCCACCGTGGCCAGATAGCACAGTAATTACACAAGTCAACACATAGAATGAATGAAGAGACTATAAAAGCATAAAACAAAGCTTTAGAAACATGATCATTGGAACTACGCATTAAACTCTAATTCAGTATTTAGAATCTGGCAATGGCTTTAAAGACATTGTCACCTGTATTTAAATTTGTTGTGAGACATTGGGATGCAGAAGTAATCCTAAATTTATGATTGATCAAAGGTAATTTATTGTCAAACAAAGTACTTCCTGTTATGACCAGGCCCGACCCGAGTATACTGCAGGTCAAATAAGAAAAAACAAACAATTAAATTACATCCTACCCTCATGAAAGTTTTGTCCACCCCATTTATATTTATGAGATTAGGCTAAATAACAAAAACACCTCCCTGTATAATGCAATACAAACTACCTCCTTCATAATGAAAAACCATGAAGTTAAATCAACTCTTCTCTCACACAGTTTTAAACAAAAACAGAACAATGTAACCTTAAGTTTTATTGCAGGACTGTTTTAGTTTTAGCCAGGTGTACCAAATAAACTGGCAAGTGAGTGTATGCATCAGTAGTAACATGATTTCCTTACTTTTATCAAGGCAAACAATGAGGCCTGTGACTGCTGCCCTCTGGGCTGCAGGCATGTTGCTGGGACTCCAGCGGAGTTCTTCATTCCCTGACAGCATGGTAGACCGCTCATCCAAAAACCTCTCCTACGTCCCACGAGACCTGCCACAGACGGCTGAGTTTTTAGACCTTTCACGCAACCACATACAACTACTTCACCGAGGTGACTTTAAAAACACCTCTCTCCTGAGGTTCCTCAACATTTCCTGGAATAGTTTGGAGGACATCGATCCAGAGACGTTCCTCGACACGCCACTCCTGGAGAATCTAGACCTGTCACACAACAGGCTGAGGAACCTGTTGGGCCAGCGGTACCTGCTCCACACGGAGAACCTTCTGGTACTCAATTTGGCCTTCAACAAGTTTCTCACAATGACACTGGGGAGTGAGTTCAGTTCCCTGGTAAAACTGGAGAGATTGGCACTTGGAGCACAAAACATCAGTACGGGTGATTTCAAGAATATTGCCGAAGTGAAACTGCAGACACTCACCCTTTCCCTGGAGAATGAAATTAATTATACAGCAGGCAGTCTGAATGATGTTCATGCTCAAAGACTTCAGATAGCCTTCACTAGTTATCAAATAATTGACAGTTTTGTGGTTGCTGATGCTCTGTCACTCTTTGCTGAAGTGGAGTTCATGAATTTGACAGGTGGCTACAAAGACCTGAGTGAGCAGTTAAGCAAGAGAGTAGAAATCTTCACATCTCATCTTTTTCTCACCAACATATCAATCGACTGGACAGACTTGACTCACTATGTAAATGTCATTCTGCGTACATCTGTTACCCATCTGACCACCTGTGATGTGGCAATTTCCAATTTGCCTAAGAAAGACACTGCTGTAACCCGGACGTCTAAAATGAAGTCCTTCACAGCCAGAAGGGCAGTGGTGAAGTCTTTCATCTTTTCACAGGAGGCTGTATACAACTTTTTTATCAACATGCCGGTGGAGAGTTTAGCAATAGTTGAGACGTCAATTGTACACATGACATGTCCAAAGTCACTAAGTCGTATCCTCCAGCTGGACTTCTCCTATTGTGCTCTATCAGACTACGTCTTCTCCAGAGTGGAGGGTCAAGAAAGACTTGAATGCAAGAATCTGGCTAATGTGAGGAAGTTGACTCTGGTTGGCAACAATTTTCGGGGCCTTCAGGTGCTGAGCAAACGTGTGCAGTACATGAAGTCCCTGCAACATCTGGACCTCAGCTTCAACTCCCTGGTTTATGACGGCCTCGAAGAATGTGTCTGGCCACCAAACATCACTAATATGACTCTTTCTTCTAACAGTCTGACAGACTCCGTTTTTAAATGTCTACCAGAAGAAACAGAGACACTGGATCTCCAGAACAACCAGGTTTCTGCGATACCATTATCTATCTTCAAACTGGGAAAACTTTCATCTCTGAATCTAAATGCCAACAGGCTGCGGGACCTGCCAGTATGTAATGGTTTTCCAATACTAAGTGAGCTTCTGCTCAAGTCAAATTCCCTCCATACACCGTCTGTGAACAAGCTGGACTCCTGTCCCGAACTGAAAACCCTAGATGTCAGTTACAACCCCTTCATCTGCACCTGCGCTCTGAGGAGTTTCATAAGTCTTGGCATGAAGTCTGAAAGGAAGAGTGAAACAGGAATTCAATTGTTGAGCTGGCCATCGGACTACTACTGCAACTACCCAGAGGCCGTTAGAGACTCCACCCTGAGAAATATTTTGATCCCAGAGATCTCCTGTAATGTGGGTCTTCTGGCTGCCGCCATCTTGGGCCCAGCAGTGATAGTGATTATCGCAGTCGTGACCCTGTGCCATCATTTGGATGTTCCCTGGTATATGGGTATGATCTGGCAGTGGACCAGAGCCAAACATCGCGCCAGAGTGCGTCAAGTTCGTCCTGAAGATCTGGTGGGAGTAGAGTTTCATGCTTTTGTGTCTTACAGCCAACATGATGCAGACTGGGTGAAGAATTCCCTCCTCCCCAACCTTGAAGGCCCAGCAGGGGGGCTACGAATCTGCCATCATGAGAAAAACTTTGTGCCGGGAAAGACAATAATTGAGAACATCGTCGCCTGTGTGGAGAAAAGCCGACGCTCCGTGTTTGTGCTCTCTGCCCACTTCGTGAAGAGCGAGTGGTGCCATTATGAACTGTACTTCGCCAGCCACCAACGCCTTGCTTGGGGCTCGGATAGCATGGTGCTGGTACTGCTCGAGCCTCTGCCTCAATACCTAATACCATCCAAGTACCATCAGCTGAAGTCCATGATGAGCCGGCACACGTACCTGGAGTGGCCTCAGGACAGGGCCAAGCACAGGATGTTCTGGGCTAATCTCAGAGCTGCTCTACAGGAAGACATGCAAAATGTACCAGTGACAGAAGTAGAAGAGTGAAAGGAAGTGGGACGAGGAAGTGGGCATGGGACAGAAGGGAGAATTCAAAAGAGGGAACATAGTTAGAGTAAAAACATGTGGGTGTTCTGGAGCGTGTGTGTACATTTTTCAGTCTTCTTTCTTTTACACGTGAGCATATATTCTTGAGCTTTAGTGTCTAATTTTTATCTACAAGTAAGATAAACTGACGTCTTTTAAGCTTGTAAAATATAAATAATATGGCAACGCCTTTAGAGCATTTAGAGGACATTTAATGAAAACGTTCATACAAACAAACACTTCAAGTTTGTAACAAAAACAATAAACTTTACCCAATAATATAAAAAATGCACTTCATTCTTTTGTCAATATCGACGCTCACAAAATATGATTAAACCACTTCGAATGTGGTTGAGCACATGTTGAGAAGAAAACTACACACGTACTATGAAAACTGCATGAGCGCTGTATATACAAAAAAAAGTATTCTCTCCAACTCTCTGAAAAGAGAGTTCCACTTTTAAGGGAGGGAGATGTATTCTTATTAAGTTCTGTGATGGATGATGATGACAAGAGAGCTTGAAATGTGTCATATGTTGGCGTCATGAAGTCAGTCCAGCCGCATTAAAACTGTGCCTGGAATATAAATGATCAAAAGTTTCAAAAGTCACAGGCCAGGTGTCAAGGAAGGGACTGGATGATCATGATTTTCTCGTTGATGCAGAAACGGTGAAGCACACTGAACAGGTTCTCTCCACAACGCGACACCTGCCTCTCCATGGCCAGACGGAAATCTTCCTTCACTCCTTTGGTGATTCCACGAGTCACTGTGTGGTGTCTGAAAAAAAAAGAAAAAAAAAAAAAAAGGGTAAAACAATAAACACAAACATACATATGGTCAAGATATATGTACTATTATGAGATGATTTGAGATCTATCCAGTAAAGACAAAATCATGGAAACAGCATGTTACTTTTTCCCATCCATACATCCATCCATCCATACATCCATCCATACATCCATCAGCCAAGATTGCACAACAAATGAATCATCATAACTTAAAAAAAACACATAAAACATGTTCACAAATGAAATGAGATCAAGTGTTATGAAAAGGCAAAAAACTAAATTGACTGCACAACAAGACCAACATCATCCTCAAATAATAACAATAACAACAACAACAACAACAACAGTGATGACCACAGAAAGACGAGCAATGGCTCAAATAAACAAACGCCGACAAGAAATCAAACTAACTCTTGATGTAAAATGACAGGCCCAAATCAAACTGGGGGGATGACAAGCCTTGAGTTGGGAATGAAGGAAGGGTGACTGGTGTGGGGGAGGGATGGGACTGTGGGAGGAGGGGCCTGGGGTACCTGTCCATCGTCTGCACCCCTTGTAGCAGAAGGGTATTTAACTCCACCCCCAAGGCGGGACTAGGGTTCCTGAGGGACAGCAACATTCAACAACTCTCAGTCAGTGAGGGTGCATTCAAGTGTGTTAACTTCTACAGCAGTGAATGAAGGAGTTTGATCGAAGCTTCGTTTTAACCATAAACCCCTTCTCTTTCTAATGTCCGCTATGTAAACAGCATATTCAGTTCAAAGCACATTTTTCCCCACAGGCCATGTCTACGTACTTAGATCATCAATCAACATCACTGTTCTCTTTAAAGCGGCAACAGAACGGGAGTGTGCAGAGTCACCATGCAAACTGAAGCTTTTCTGAAAGAGAAGTGCTTACTTGATCAGCATTCCCTGATTGGGCAGCAGCTCCAGTTGAATCCTCCCCCCTTCTGGAGTTCGCAGGTATGCAAACTCCTCCAGCATGTCAATGTCTGACAAAAATCATGAGTTTATGGGAACTAACATTGAAGACTAGAGAACACAGACAATGCAACTATTGTAACAACTATAATTGTTTTTTTTTTTGTTGCAAATCCATTTGTGTCAGGCTCAAGCTTGTGTGGGTAGTTACAAAAAAAAAAGGATACTGGTGACATAGTTGAAGAAATTTTCATACTGGAAACTGCCTTGCTGACAGATCTTATCCACCGCCTTTAAAAACAGAATCTCGCCCTGTGGCCAGTCGTGCTGCAGGAGCACCACCACATGGCCGAGAGACAGATCGTCACGACTGTCTGTGAAGGTACGGAGCTGATTGCACAAAAGGAGAAAAAGAGAAAGTGGGTTGTACAAGGTTTAATATCTAAATAGCAGAAAAAGGCATCGCCACAAATAGTCACAGTCCAACTATAAAAATAATAGACTCTAACCTCTAAAAATCAATTAGACTTAACTAGTTGAAGTACCTTGAAGCAGGCCAACATCAGCTGGAAACAGAAAGGTAACACAGCTTTGCTGGTGCAGGGAAGCAATCTCAGGTCATTACCTATATATGACAAATGTAAGTCACTCATAATTTGCTGAAGTAATCACAGTTATATATATTTCTCCATCACATGATAAATGGTGTCGTTCATATGATTTCTGTATCGAGGGATAACAGTATTTTCAACAGCCAGTTTTTTCACATTAATATGTAAATGACAGTAAAGGTAACTTCCTTAGTAGTATTGATATTGACTTACTGGTTACCACAATCTGGCAACACACAGGCACACACACAATGCCACATTTTTTTGCTCGACGCAAAGAGTATGTAAGATGTCATTTTTAAATATAGTAAAAAAGCTGTTCATAGGTCAGAATTACTGACTGAATGTTGTTCTACAAGAGCAGGAGGTGTTTACCTTTTCTTGTTTTGGCCTTGACTCGACCCCAGTCCTCTGGGCTCTTTGTTGGTTCTTGGCTCGGGGGCATCAGCCCACCAACGACATCAAGCAACTTCTCACAGGCCATCTGATTAACACATACAGTACAGTCCATGCATCACATGTCTAAACAGGCCGTTTGTACTCCAAATCCCCTTGTAAGCACATGTTGTCCGTATGTTATGAATATCTTTTTGCAGGGCCAAAACCTTTTCTGAAAATTATTGGTGACCATATGCGGGTTTATGGATAATTTCGCATATCAAATAATGCAACATAATAAAGCTTTGCATGTTCAACTTGTTTGATAATGTAGAGGTTTTAGGGCAAAAATAAACACGCCACCTGCAGGCCAGTTGGTGTAATAGATTCCTTTTTAGAGCAGGATACAAAAAGGTATAACAATTAATGCTCAATAAAAAAGCATAACACCATATATTTAAGTGTACATACAGAATATGGAAGAATGAAAAAACATATAGCCGATATACAAGAGTGTGTGTGTGTGTGTGTGTGTGTGTGTGTGTGTACCCTGTACTCTCCCAGTGCGTAGTGGCAGGACGCCTGCTGTATGAGAGCCCTGTGGTGCTCCAGACTGCCCTGACCTGAGGGGCTCTGCTGCCCAGGCTGAGGCTGCTGCACTGCAGCCATCTGGTGCAGGCTGGAGAGGGCCTTACGGTACTGTCCCTGGAGACACACACACACACCCACACACACACACATAATCAGCATATAGCCACAGACAACTCATGGAGACAGATGGAAAGATATTTAGTTTAACATTTATAAATGTCTCCCAATTAGGAAAACTATGTATTGTATTAATTCCATTAAATTTCCCCCACTTTAATCCACTTGTTGTCATCAGTTGTGTTGTGGTTCATAACCTTTATTCGCCCCATTCTTTCAAATGGTGTATTAATTAAGATATACAGTATGTATTGCTATATCTTCATCTTTGCTGCTCCTCCATTTACTACATTTCCTGACAGATAAATAAAGTTATACTGAATCCAGTAAGAACTAAAAAATATACTTTATATAAAAATAAAAGAATATGAACGACGGGTTCTTATCACAAACAGAAAACATCATAAAACATCACAACTCGCCTGGTATATGATCATGTCGCTGAGGAATATTCTGAACCACAGCCAGCAGTCTGTATTCCAAGAGGCACAGATTTTCTTGAACTCTGTTAAAATGTTACAAAAACAAATGATTAAGATATTCTTTCCTTTGTCCCTCCTTAAAGAGAATTGATGAGAGTTGTAAAGCAAAAGGATGAATTTTATTTTGTGTTCTATTGCCCCATGTAAAGTGACGAAACTTCAGTTGAAGAAGCCCGATTTGTTTTGGTTGTCTGAAGATAATAGGTTGAGTTGGCTCTTTAATGCAGAGATATTTGTAGTAGCAAGATTTAAAGAAAATGCATGGCAACTAAGACAGAGAACACTGTATCCATCATAAAGAGGTGTTTACCAGTTTCCAGGCCATCGTGGGAGTGAAGAAGGTCCCAGCTTTCCCTCGCTGTGCGGAAGCTCTCCAGAGTCTCTGACCAGCTGGGCATCTCAGTCTTGTTTACCAAA
The DNA here is from genome assembly GCA_943593645.1 of Bovichtus variegatus. NCBI lineage: Eukaryota > Metazoa > Chordata > Actinopteri > Perciformes > Bovichtidae > Bovichtus > Bovichtus variegatus. Next base: position 7,390,428 of record CALSCE010009297.1, read on the forward strand.
ATGTGTCGACCGCGACCTTTTCCCAACCCCTCCTCATCATCTGAGCTCTACAATGAGAAACCCACCCAGACAGGGTTCAAAATGAACTAGTAACAAAAAATGCATATGCAACAGAAAAACACTACAGTCACATACTAAAATCTATTTAACAACACACACAGTCTTGGCTAGAAACATCGAAATGATTTCTGATCTGTCCTCACCATCGTTTTCTCTCTTCCATCTGCCAGTTTGCGTTTCTTATGTGCATGTTTCGTTGCTCCTCTTTCCGCCTCCACATCATTATACACCGAGCTCAAATCCTCTACAAGGATCCACGGCCCACAGCTCAACGCATTCACACCTGCCAAACATAAACCCATCGTTTGATCTTCTAACCTTTCATTGAAAAGACAATAAAGACGCATATCCTGAAGAACTAGAGTCAAATGAACAAACAAAGATAGAGGCTGACCCTGGAACAGTGCAGGCTGCACAGAGGAGACATACAGGAAGGCGCTGCGGAAGAGGACGAGTGCAGCACAGATGACCACTTGACTGCAGCAGCGGGACCTCGTTTCTCCTTCCAGTCCAGGCAGGTAGCGACACAGCTCCTTCACTCTCTGCATCATGTCCACATAACTCCTAGAGAATAGGGTACACGCACACACAGAAAAAGAAAAACTCCTATTAAAAACATTTGTGTGTATATTAACATCTGCAAGTACTGGAATGAATATAACTGATCGAAACGAGCTCTTTCCCTGTGCACGTTGACAGACTTCTTAACACACCAGGGAACTGTCATTTGCACATATTTTTGTAACACCAGATTGTTTCATTTACTTGTTTCTTTTAATTATATTAAATGTTAATATTGAGATTCTAGGTTTCTGGCTGACTATTGTATTGTCATTTACACGTAGTACTAGAAAATTTGCACAATTGAATATTTCTACACTACTATATACATCAGCTATCTGTTTTGTATTGTATTGTACTGAAAACATATGCGCTGCCTCGCAATTACATTTCATTATGACCTATTAGGACTCCTGTGGGGCGTCCGTCTCTTATACGACTGCAAAATCTAGCAAATTCATCCATTTCTAACAATGACGATAGACTTATTATTAGAAACACCTCTGAGTATAACGCAGTACAATTCAACAGCACAATAAAACTACAGCCTCCAAAATTACAAGAATCACCTGAATACAAAACAACCATAAAAACACAGTACTGGCTGATTGATATGCAGACAGATACACTACCTCTGTCCCTTTTCTCCCTGCCACTCGCAGCGTGCACCAACCACAGCGAGGATATCCAACAGCCTTTCCCAAGGTTCTGCTACCACTGACGACTTTTCCGTCAGGCCGTCAATCACGTAACGCTGGGAGCCACGGGACACAGTGGGCGACTTCAGAGACCCACCTTCTTGAGAGCCTGAAACAAAGAACAAGAAGAACATAAAAAAAAATGTCTGTCAGCCAGTGCATAGAAAAACATATAGAGGACGAGAAATCTTAAGGTTTAGTGTATCACACAGGGCAACATCAACACAGAGCAGCTTTACCCTGCATCTGTACGTCAGCTGAGGGTCCACGGGTTACATAGGCGATGTAGAATTCAGCTGCTTTCAGGATGTACTTCTGCATCAGGCTGGCCGGCAAGCGCATGTCCATGTTGTTTATGACCAAAGGGAGGACATCACACACTGTAGTAATAATAATTAGTTAATAAATTCGTATGAAAGTCATTGCCTATAGCAAGTTGTTTTTGGGTGGAAAGCAAGTTGCAATGCAATTGTTCCACTCACCAAAAAGTTTTCTGAAACAGTTGACAGGAGTCTCCACATTCTCCGATGCCTCCGCCTCTAACAAGGTTTCTCCTAGATTGACCTAAAAAAAAATACAGCAGAATGTTTTTGTGCAATTTAGTTTAGGTTCAAATGTCAACACACAAGGGTTATACTTTCATTACGTACCCCGTGTTGGACCACAGACTCTGGAAAGCGCTTAAGAAGAAGGAGCAGCATCTCTGCCTTCTCCAAAGTGTTGAAACACTGCTCTGTGGCTTTCAGCAGCATCTCACACTGCACACGACCAGGCAGGGTCTCAAAAAGCCCTGGCGGAGACAAACAAACACAAATACAGATTTCACTGTTCCCCACACTTCATTGTCACACTCCTGACAGTGATTTAAACTCCTCTCACCTCGTAGAAACTGCGCATGTTTGTCCTGAGAGTCACTGCGCAGAGCAGCTGTGATGACACTGATCTCTCGCCAAACAATGGGCTGATCTGGAAAGTTTATAAACCTAAAGAATGGACAAATCATTGGTAACTGTTAGCTCGGACTCAGCAAAGCACACTTGACATTAACACTCGTGCACAGAGGTAGTACTCTGTAACTCACATGTCATACAGCAGTCTCCCTGCCGAGGCTGTCCTCTCTGCATTGCGTTCAATGATGTACATTTCATACTGTGAAAACATGTCACCCACATGTTAACAATGGACTCATAGCAGAGGATCCACACAGCGTGATAACGCTTGACTGATACATTTATTGAAATGAATCCGGTGGTTTAATTTTAAGCAGCTAAGACAAATGGTTAATGTTACCTGTATGTTGAAATCTGCAGGGTAAAGGGTTCTGGCAGTTATGAGCCAGGCTTTGGCCGCACAGGGATCATCAGACACCAGCTCCCGAGCTCTCTTCACCAAAAACTCGCAGTCTTTTTGAGCTGACATTTTACATCAAGCTAGTTTTCAGTGCCGAAGTCGACTAACTGAATCCACACGCAGTTCAGGCTGTAGTTTAATGCATACGGTTATTTAACACGCATACGTCTCGGTGGATCAATTTAAAATGCAAGCTGTACAGTGAGTCAATGTTAGCGTTAAGCTAAAGAGAGCTGTAAGAATACAGCTAGCAACATATAGCGAGCTGACTTTCAATTGACATCTTTGCTACAATTGTTCACCAGACCAATCCCTATTATTCAATTAACTCGTATACGTTAAGCAACCATGAATATCAAGAAAAAGAAGAACAACTAAAAACCATTTAGAAATTACAAGGCAACGCTAAACCTTTATTTACCGGCACAGTTTCTAACGTTACGGTAATGGAGTCACAGCATGGTCGTAAAAATGTCGCTACATTCTGCTTTACGGCAAAAACAAACAACGCCTAGAAAATCTAAATAGTTCGAAACACCATTTCCCAACCCAAACTGTTTACATCAAACTATACAGTTTACTAGTTTAATTGTGCAAAGGTGAAAACATATCAAAATGATCATGGAGGAATAGGAGTTTACGTCCCACAATTTCACATTTAATTTAGGGAATAGAATTGTAGATACATTATTGTTCTACACAGCTGAGGTGATGGCGTCGATGTTTGGTCGTCAGTGGGTGGAAGAATGGTGATACTGTGTATTGACTCTGCAGTAGTTATTTTAAGTTTAAAGACTATGAAGTCAATCAGAAAATATCTAATGTTTGAAATGTTTAAATGCTTATGTATAATTCAGTTGTTGGGAATAGCTGTAGAATTGTGTTGGGTACCCAAGTGGGGTTAAAGTGTCATTTATTTGCAGACAGAATAGCTAAAAGATAATCAAATATGAATAATGGACATTATATTTTAAATATTATATATATATATATATATATATATGAGGTTGGTAAAGCACAAATCAAAAAGAAAATATCATATCTTTAGCAGAAAAAAGTTAGAGTTAGTACAGTACAGTCAGAACATACTATAAATAGAACCAAAGACAGTTACAGTACAAAGTGTTAAAGGAGGGAGTACAGGAGAGGAGGTAGTTATATCCAGTTTAATCACACAGGTTTAAATAAGACACTTTTTATAGGCGTACAATATTGAGATTCTACACACAAGTAGCTTGTATCCCGCCCTGTGTGACGGTTGTGGGGTGTTACACATTTTTAATGCATGCACTATTTTCTACAATCTATAAGTATTTTATGTGCACGTTTTCAGTGCGTAGCCTATGTGCACGTCGCTGTATGTGCGCATACCATCAGATATGCAGTAGAGCGCAGGCGCAATTCCGCGGTCACCTGCTGCTGCAGACCAGACACGACCTAGAGCTGTTGTGGCCCAATTACCCTGCAGAAAACTGTACTCCACCTGTCCAGGGACAGGACACCATCTGGCATAAACGGCAGGTAAAGACTAATTTATGGGCCCGATCAAAACAGTGAAACGCTCTTTTGCCTCTTGACATTCAGTGGCTGTCAACGAAGTCTCCAACCAAACATCAACCAACGCTGGTCCGTGTTGAGTCTAGTAATGCTAAACAATTAGCATGCTAGGCGGACATGTATTTTGCTGTAGCATGCAGCCATTGTATCTGACCCTGCTCTCGTGTCCTCCCTTTACCTTAAACAAAAATGTAATACTTTATTACTAACACAGACGAGGAGGCCCAGTCATTAGCATTGTTATGCTAACAGTTAACTAGCTATGTTGGTTCTAGGGTGTGTAAGTTAGCTTTTGAGCTAAGCATGCTAGCCCGTAATTTTTTGATTTTTCGAATAATGTAACTAATATTGCTTTGTGTCCTTGTTGTAATGGAAACATTTGGAGATAGTATACCTTCATGTCTATCAGCCATATCTATATATATATATATTTTTATATATATATATATATTTACAGTATATGGTATCAGCCCCACTGACAGAGCATGCTGGGAAAGCAGTCATGTCACGACAAGCTAGTTTGCAGGAAGTATTACACAGAGGGAGAGGGCGGAAGATTTAGTTATGGAAAATTATCGAATTTCCTCTGCCCAAATCCGTTGATTTAGTTAAAGTATCAATATCACAACGTGGCTGTTTTTAATTCTTAGATTTAGTTCAAAATACTTGCTTCCTGCATTAAGACATGACACAGCAAACTAAGTGCAGAACCATAACCAGTCAAGTGTACTCAACTGTCCCAACAAGTGCAGTAATATTTGATTGACTTAAATATTTGCTATGACAAACTTGTTCTGCAAATGAACTTGGCTGTCAGGTAAATGCAGTGTATTTAAGTAGTTTCCTCTGAACTTTTGTGAAGGAAATTGTGTAAAGTCTCACAATATGGAACTAAAATGACACTTCAAAACTACAATGTTTGCACAAATGTACTGTACTTTCAACTTGGGGACTTTTAAATTACATAACAGGCTCTCACAGGTCAGTAGCCATGTGGCAGCGTGGTTTGTCATACTGACCTGAAACTGTGTGTAAGGATTTCTGGAGAGATATTTTGGTTGACTATGACCTCTAATGACCTCAAAGCTTTTTCCACTACTGTCTCTTCATTGGTCTATACTTAGACAATTCCTACACAACTTTCTTTATGTACTAAAGGGATTTTGTTTTAAATTTGAATAGGATCTTGCTTTTATTTGAGCAAATTTGTTGTTGCTATTGTATGTGGTAGGGTGGGCCACTAGCTTCTTTAATACTTAATGAAGGAAAAAACACATTAAACTTTGTATGATAAAGTTGAATGTATGGTGCTTTGTAATGTAAATTAAACCTAGCTTTTTCTGCTGCTTATAGTTTTTTCTCTACTGATAAACTGACACTTATCAAGTGTCAGTTTAACTCATCCGTTAAGTTGTGTAATAACTCTTATCAGTTGCCAGTTGGGGCAGCAAGGTTGTATAAATTGAAGGCAGGAGGCTGAAGGTGTTAAACAGTTGAATCGGTTTAAGGGAACGTTTAGCATGTACAGGCCATTTAATCTAGACCCCAACCATATATGTCATATATTAGAGAGAATATTTTCACAAATATATTGTCAGTTTACATGTTGTCAGCAGATATGCAAAATAAATTCTGCTATATTATTGTTTTTATAGATTGCAGTTTGTTTTTTGTTTTCTTATTATGGTTGTATTACTTTTATATGTAGGTTTGCCAAAAATGTGTATATTCCCCTCTAAAAAAAATTAGGAAGAGGATTATAAATTGAGCCATGATTTTTTTTAATTTTACTTTAAACTATTGATATGTTTTCTTGATTTGGCCCCAATTTAAGTGTGTGTGTGTGTGTGTGTGTGTGTGTGTGTGTGTGTGTGTGTTCCTTTTACCATCATGCGATCAAATATAGGCAAAAAAATACTATAAAAGTCATTTAAAAAAGCTAATAAGGATTATATGTATTAAAATAACATGATTAATATGCATATATGATATTTCTTTCACAGGGTATATATTTTACTAAAGAGTGTGGTGCAGATGTGATGCTGGAGAAACAGGCTGTGGAGCTCTGAGCCTCCCATGGCCGTCAGCACCATGGACTCTGAGTCAGCCCGGACACCTCCGCCCCAGACTGCCCTGACTGAAGGAGGCCGCTCCCTGCTATCTGCTGGAGCTCTGGGTGCCAGCCTAGGCACTCAAGGGAAACACTATGTCTGTGGCTCCATTGCAGCATTTACCAACATTGTGGTGACTTTCCCAATCCAGAAAGTGCTGTTCCGCCAGCAGCTGCACGGTGTGTTGGCCACTGAGGCGGTGCGGCAGCTCCAGAGGGATGGGCTAAGGAATCTTTACCGAGGCCTGCTGCCCCCACTGCTTCAGAAGAGCACTACAGTGGCCATCATGTTTGGCCTGTACGAGGACTTCTCTAGAGTCTTACTAGACCGGGCCAAAGGCAGCGGTTTGCCAGAGCTGGTCACCCGAAGCTTTGCTGCAGCATTGGCAGGAACCACAGAGGCCCTCCTGACGCCATTTGAGCGCGTGCAGACTCTCCTACAAGACCATCGGCACCACGGGCGCTTCAACAACACAGTCCACACCTTCCGGACACTTCTGACTGAGTATGGTGTCAGAGAGTGCTACCGTGGCCTGGTGCCCATACTTCTCCGTAACGGCCCCAGTAATGTGCTCTTCTTTGGGCTTCGCGGGCCCATTAAGGAGCAGCTCCCAGAAGTCACTAGCCGGGCAGGTCACATGATGAATGATTTTGTGTGTGGAGGGTTGTTGGGGGCAGCCCTTGGCATCATGTTCTATCCCTTAAATGTGGTCAAGTCCCGGACTCAGGCTCAGGTCGGTGGAGCCTTCCAGCCTTGCAGGCAGGTTCTGCTAACAGTGTGGAGAGAAAGGGGTGGCAGTCTGGCCATGCTCTTCAGAGGGGCCCACCTAAACTACCACCGTTCACTCCTCTCCTGGGGGATCATCAATGCCACCTATGAGCTGCTGCTGAAGGAGATGACGAAATAGAGATCTAGACAGCAAGAGAAAGCATTTAAAGGAAAAACCTGTATGGAGTGAGAGAGTTTGTTGAAAATAAAGGAGATTGTAAAATGAAGTCGATGTACTTGCTGTCCATCACTATTTTTGGGACAACAAAAGTTTCCCAGACTGAAAGACAGCAGCCAAGTTGCACTTCTGACAGGGGCCAACAGTCGGTGTGAGATAACCCTGCCACATGCCATGACTATTTACTGTTGTCAAAGTATTGAAAGACACACGCTTTAGCCTATACAAAACTTGTGCCAGGGTCCAAATAAAATGCCCTTGTTTGCTTTCTGTAAAAAAAAATGTTGTGGAGCAAACTGAACTTTAGCGTTTTTTTCCACAGTTTCAGGCAAAGGTTACTTAACTGGATTAACAGTTTCTTTGTATGTGCTGTGTGCTGTGGTGTTTCGTAGACAACATGCGTCTGTTTGTTTGACCAAGAGCATTTCCTCTGTGAGGCTGTATTCTGCCCATTAATTTAAACACTTTTGTACGTGTGAACATTGAAATTCCCCAACATTTATTGATAAGGAGAGTGTAATGAAGAGTGTTGGTCGTTTTTTCTATTTATGCTCCATCTCCAACTATTCTGCCTGTACGTTTATGAGATCACAAGGCTAATATTTAAGAAATTGTTGAAATGAGTATCGGTGATATACATGTTCTTGGAAACACAGTCGGTCAGACACGCAGGCTATTTTAAACAGTTTCTCCTGAAATGTTTTGTCGAGCACTATTTTTCTTGGTTTGTTTATGAAGTGCTCCTGGCATGTGTTGTTTTGAGAAGTGCCCATTGATGTCAGTAAAACAAAGTGACACCCAGATCTGGTCTTGTTTTTATAATTGGTAGGGAGAAAATGTGTGTTTAATCTCAATGTCTTTTGCAACAAATAATCCCACAGAAAACATTTGCTCTTTCTTTAAGATTACATTTTTAGATTTTTTTTTTTTTTTTTTTTTTTTTTTTTGTACAAAATCTTTGCAGTTTCATAAAAACACCTTTAGATATTATTTTGACAATGCACCATTGCTGTATTTGTTCATTTTTGGGCAAATGTTCCTTCTTTTTTGTTCATTGAATATAAAACTCCTCAAGTGCTCCACAATATGTTTCCTTTTCATGAACTTTTAATACCACTTGTTTTATACATGTATCTCTCTCCCTCTGCGCACTCTTTTTATATCTTTCCTTCTCTCACGCTTGCTCTCCTCTCTGCCTGTAACATCTGTTGACATAATGGGCTCAGATTTCAAGCTTGAGTAGACGCTGTCACCATGCAGCAGCTCTTGTTGGCTACGACAGCCCGAAGAGGAAAAGCATGCTGCCTGGACATTGAGAGAGAGAGAGAGACTGAACTGAGTAATGGTGCTGAGAGAAGACCGGGGCAGAGGGTAATGTTCAGTGGCACAAAAAGCTCAAGCTGCCATGTAAATGGATCACTTGGCCTATTTCTCCAATTCTTTTCATTTTCACTGTCCACAATGTGCTGTTTCCTGAGCATCTTTTCAGGATTTTCCAGGGTTTCCTCTATGAAAGCAAGACTTTAAATTGAATTATGTATTAAAAAGTGGGATACCCTCAATCATATTAAATAATGCTGTTCATAATTGCCACTTTTCCTGTCGCACACAAGTCACCGAATCACTATGAAAATGTCAAATTAATTATTGCAAACAATAAAATATATTAAACATGTTGACAGTGAATAATTCTTACGTGGGTGTTTGCAGGGATACATGTGTCCTGTTTTGTCAAAGAATAAGCTTCATTTACCAAAGAAATATGACAAATTGTGTTGTGTAATAGAGGCACCCATATGTTATGAAACTAAATGGCTTCTTTGTGCTTTATGACCGCCGTGCTGTCCTCGCTGCGACTAATACACCGTAATCCCTTCTTTATAATCAATCATACAAACAGCATCGTTACAATGACGTTTAGTAGTCAAGCGGAACAGACCTAACACTGGATCACAATGAAGGATGGCGCAAACACTAAAGTACACTGTAGTTTAACGCCTCTATCTGCTATTTCTGCTCCGCTCTTCATCATAGAAATACCTCTCACAGCAGCTCTACACTTCCCAGACCATGTTTTTTTTTTTTTACATGTGCGACTTTCTAGATTACTGTGTCAAGAAGTCAGACTGCAGATAATGATCAGATTAAGGGCAATCTGACATTGGGACTTTGGATCAGGGAGGGTTGAGCTGCTGTAGTTAAAAAAGCCTCTCAGCTATTCCTGTTACCTTTCACCCTAACAAATTTCTTTCTGACTATCATCTTGGACGAAATGTTAAATCTTTCCATTTAAAATGTATTATTTAAGACTATTTTGATAATAGGAGTGGAAGTGTTGCTCTCTAACTCAGCTGGCTCTCTGTGAATAATTTAGGGATATTCCCAGCACCAAAAGATTGAAAGTAGGCCTCGGTGCTACGTGCGTATATAAACGCTGCCTTCGTGGAAGTGCAGCAACTCAATGTTGGGAAAGAAATCCAACAGTAATCCTCATTAACAGTATTAGCAGTGATGGTATAAATAGAAAGGCTGTCGTTAAAATATGCACCCCTGGGTTCAATGTTAGGCAAGGATGGTCAATTTGATGTCTTCTGACCTCATTTGAAGACTCGATATTTAGGGAGGGTGCTTACAGGAACTGCAAGTTATATCATTAAAATGAGTTGATAACTGGTCTATAGACAAAGCCCAAACACAGAGACGTTCAACATCGTTAAGGTCAATGTGTAATTTATTCCCAAACAATACATTTCTTGGTACATCGACTTCATTGTACGTGGGTACGGAAAAGTGACTGCTCATGTAGAAACACAATGTCCTCTTTGAAAATGAAATACGGTTGATACAGTTTTACCATACAGAAACAAAACAAGTATGTGACACAGGCTCTCTTCACTGTTTGGGCCTGCGTGATGGACAACTAGAGATGCTCTTGATGTTAGTGCTGTGATGGACACTGGTGCTGGACCTCCATGGCAATTGGAAGCTCTGAAATCTCACACAAGAGACCTGCCTTCTTATTTTTTAAAGCCTAGCCACATTGACAAAATGTCTCTCAGTCATCTATTTTGAAGATTAAATACACTACCTGTCTCCTCACCAGCTGTCTCTGAACACTTAAGTAGTCTTTAATTTGGCTAATCCCCTTATCATATTTGTATAAGCAACTGCTTAATTACCCTCTTGTTGTCATAGGTGGCTAAACTAAATTCTCCAAATCGGATGTCTCATCAAATGAGTTGGCATCATGTGACACGAACAAGCTGTTTAGTGAACACTGTACATCAGCAAACTGGTCGAGCAATGTAATCCATTTACTGACAATTCACAGACATCAGTAGAGACAGAAGTCTTTATATTGACAAATGCTAATGCCATGCAACTTTGCACAATGTTGCAATCCATAATGCAGTAAGTTTTCCTGAAACAAGACAAAAGCCAACATTACAAACAAAGAAAGCACCCATTATATTCAGACAAACATAATGCAGCTATTGTTGTTTTTAACGTTAGCACAAAAAAGGATGCAGTACTTGGGGGGGTGAGGAATTCATGTTTGCATAGCCATAAACTAAGGTAGAGACAGAAAAGGACATAAAGATATCAATGTATATCTACAGTTCTGACTCCAGCATACAGCAGTCAGTCCATCTGTCAATCAGTATGTTATTAATAAGGTGGTGCACCCAAAGAGGGTAACCGTAGTGGGGAACAGCTGTGGCTCTGTGTTTTAAGACTTTGGATCTTTGCTACATCTGGACATAGTTTAACAGTCACCCTTGTGCCTAGTCAAAAACCTTTTTTCAACTATATAAATAAGGTCCCCTGCTTTGCTTCCTAGGCCTCATCCACACATTCCCAGAAAATATATATGTAATGTCCTTTGGATGAAAACTAGATTAATGTTATATTACTGCATACGTTGGGGTAATGGGAGTATTTTCAAGAGGCATTCACTCAGAGTCAGTCAGGACCAGGGAAAGGGTAGAAAAACACTTTACACAAGGGTATGTGTCTCATAAAAAGGTGCAATCTGTAACAGTCAAAAGTGCTCTCCCTGCTTTGTAATGGTATAGTTTTGTATCCCATTTATATGTAACTGTAATTTTGAAAAACTAAATCCTTAAAAAGGTGCACATATAAAACAAATCAGTTAATAACTGTATTTTGCAAGTGTGATAAAGTATATTTTCTGTACTTTGTCAGTAAAACGTACTGTTATACTAAACTTGAAAAATGACAATTTACAGATTACACCTTGTGGAGTGGATAAATCTTTAAAGCAGCAATAGATAACATAATACTGTCTCAAAGACAAGGAAAAATAAAAATTCCAGTGACATCCATAGTTTTTTTTACCACCAGAGACCTGCACATCACAGACCATGGTGCAAATATTGTAAAAATAAATACATAAATACATACATGGGTAATCCATCCTTACATACATACACATATTGTATCATAAAATAAGAGAATTATAAGATAATTATAAAATTCATATGTACAAATGCATAGTCCATATGCGTCCAAGAAGAGGCAAGCAATGAAGTTTCCTCTCTTCATTTAGGGTTTTGTTTGATGTATGTGTTTTTCATGTGTGATGTGGATTAGAGTTTGTGTGCTGTGGTGTGCATGGCACTTACTGTACAAGAACATAGGGGTTACACACCAGATCGCTCTGTGCTGTTTCCTCTTGTCTCACCTCTAAAGTTAGTGGGTTATTAGTGGTAAAAGTTCACAGGTCAAAAGTTGAGAGGTACGTGGCCAGGCGTGTCTGCGGTGTCTGGTGTGCGTGTCCGGAAGAGCTGTGTGAGTGCGAATACGGACGAGATGAGCACAGTGCAGCGTTTGGCTAGTAGCCTGACCCCGTCACTTTCCCCCTGACCCTGCCCAGACCCATTGAGGCCCACACTCTTACCCCCAACTCCAGCCCCAGTTCCAGCTGTCTCAACAGCCCCAACAAACTCTCGGTACAGACCCACTATCTCCTTTAGTTTGTCCATGGCCTCCTGGCTGTCATCGTCCTCATCCCCGTGGACCAGACTTGGATTATGGCAGATGTCACAACCAGGGCAGGGGTTTGTTCGCAGACAGGCTGCTGACAACTGAACCAGGGCACTGAAGCTGTTAGATAAAGAACGTAGGGCTTCATCAGGAGCCCAGCCTACACGTGTGGCCCGCTGACACCCGGATGCCAATCGTCGAGCCTCTGCCTGGAGAAGACTCCTTTCGGCCTCTGTCAAGGCAGTGGTGCTTGTCCCAGTACAATTTGGGTCCGTTGCTGGGGTAGTACTGCCTTCAGTTCCATTGTGATTTAGGTCAGGCCCTACTTTTATGCCTGTAATATCTTGCTTTGAATCTTGACTTGTTTGTTGGGGTTGGTCAAGTGCTCCCCTCTCTAAGACCAGCAGAAGTTGGTCTATATCTTTACGTAGGGAGGCAAAACCTCCCTTCAGCCCACCATAGTTTTTGTTGGTAAGTGTATGAAGAGGACCACTAAATGAGTTTGTGGGGGAAACCGGACGTGACACTAGGGGACTGAGTTCAGAGGAGGCAGTGGAGAAAGTAGAGAGCGGGCGGGGGTTGTCCCTCAGCAGTGACAGAATATTGGGCTTTGGAGAGGGTGTTGTCGGAGGAGATACAGGAGTGGGTCGGGCAGGTTTAGGGCGTGTGCGGCGGGAGAACTCGTAAACAGTGAGCTCCTCGTCAAAGCTTATACCGTCCTCAGTGTCTCCACTGAAACAGTTGGCGTAAACGGTGCGGCAGCCACAAGCCTCCCGGTGCTGCTGTGGAGGAGTAGTGTCAGCTTGTGAGGAAGTTGGTGAGTCCCCTCCTATTTGCATGCTGGACACACCTCCTAACCCAACTGCTGAATGGGACCGAGACTGAGGCTGCTCCGATGAAACACTTCCACTTTGTACACTATTCCCTTTAAAAGTCAGATTTGGTTGGGAGCCATTTGTCCCATTGGCCGTTTTTATGTTTGAGGTCACTTCCTGGGCCTCTTTAATGGTGGCTATGACAACCTCAGCTCCATCCTCTAAAATGTTCCCTTTGCCTCCCAATTTTGAGGTCACAGTTTCTTTTTCCTTGACAGGGGTCCTGTTTAAGTCTGATAAACCACTGGCTACAGACAAGCCAGAACCAAATCCAGATGTGTCTCCATTGATGGAGCTAGTGGAAGGATAGTCCAGAGTTCCCAAAATCTCCTGGGAACGGGTCATGTACCAAGGCAGAGCCTGGATCTTACCTCTCAGGGCAGAAGCTGGCAGTCTGCCTCCCAGGCTGGAGGAGCTGGTCCTCAGGTCTGATCCTGATCCAGATCTTCCAGGCTCTCTGCTTTCAAGGCCCCCAACACCTTTGGAGTTGGTTGAGGTGAGGGAAGTGGTAAGGGGGAGAGGTGCGTCTGTGTTTTTGGGTGACAGGCTTTCATGACTCAGAGAGACCCTCTTGGATCCTGACTGGACACTGCCATTACGGCTGCTCCAAGGGTGGATTCCATTTTGCGGACTGACACTATCCTTAAAGATCCCTTTGCTTGGATCGGTTGGAGAGACAGGAGAGCTAGCAGGTAGTGATAAGGGGTGGAGATTGGTGGGAGAAGTGGGTTTGGGGGGCACTGGAGGGGGAATGGCTAGCTTCGTACCTGAATTAGAGCGAGGGATAGGGGGTAGGTTTGGTGGCTTTCTTGTGGGTAGCGCAGTCCCATTACTTTTCCCCTCAACTTTAGAAGTTTCTTTTTCATTAGGAATGTATGCTTTGTCATTGGAAACAACATGTGCTCCATTCTTATGCATCAGATCTTTAGTCTTTTTTGGGCTGTTTTCTTGCCTCTTTGTCTTTTCCTCAGTTTGTGGTGTTGTAATGGGTAGTGGTTGCTTGCTGCACCGCACTGCTGTGATCAGGGGTGATGAGAGAGGCAGTCCACCTGCTCCAGATGTAACAGACTTGAACTCCATGGTGTCTGGCTCCATTTCCAGAAGTTCAGACGACAGACGTCCAGTGGCATCCCCATTGCAGTGGGCATATGATCTCCCATGCTGGGGGGATTTGGGAGAAATTATCTGAGGTTTTGGAGGCAGCTGGGGCTTAGGTGCCAATAGCGGTTTGACCCTAACTTCAGGTTTCTGAGATGGCTTTGGTGGACTGGGCTGTGGGTTGGTAAATTGATTTGTGGTGCCTTTAAGTGTCTCCACTTCTCTCTTGATTTTAGAGGATGTGGCTTTATTGGCAAGGGGGGAGGATGGCTCTTTCCCCGGGACAGCTGAAGGACCATTCCAGCCTCCACTCAACCGATTAGCATTCCGCCGGTCAGCCAGCTCAGCGTCTGTGAGAGAAAAAGACAAATCCAAAGAAAAAGCACAGAAAGAGAAAAGCATTAGTGGATTTACACCTCATTTAATCACATTAATGTCTCAGTGTTGTTATATGTTGCTATCGCATAAAATACTCAAATATACCACCGTAGACAAAGGACCTTCACAAAAACATGGCAAAGACAAATTGTCTTATTCATCTGCAAACATGCTGTGAACAAACCTGATAGATCAGGAACTGGAGGAGTAAATCTCTCCTGTGCGTCAAAAAACTCATCTTCAGACTCTGAGGCAGTCTCTTTGACCAAAAGAGCTGGTTTGGGATTGGGTGAAGGTGTCAGGAATAGACCCTCTTCGTCCTTGGATAGGCGATGCTCAGCCTGTCCTTGTTTATCCATCGGAATTGAACTCGTCCTTACTGGGACTTTGGGAGGGATCTTTTTCTTTCTTTTAATGGGTGATCTTTGAAAGGGTATGCTGTCAATCATTCTTAAATCTCTTGAACTAGGTATCTTAGAAATGCGTCTTAGTCCCTCCACTCCTTGCTCTTCCTCCTCCTCCTCATCATCATCATCATCGTTATCATCACTAGTAGCCTCAGGCGGGCTAGGGAGGAAATCAGCCTTGGAGAGCTCAGCGAAGCAAAGGCAAGAGTTGTCATTGCCACGGTAATTTAGGTTGGTGGGTCGCAGGGGCCCTTGGTGGCGTTTTGGCTCCAAGAGGTAGGGGTGGTGAACATCCACGCTTGGTAGATCCTCACTTGTGCGTGGTCCACGGAGCGCATCCAGACGAGACGGGGCTTTGGCTGCGGCACTACTCTCATCCAGGGCAGCACTTAAGGAGCCACTGGACAAGCTGGAAAAGCTGCTAGTGACCCGTGGGTCAGTGTGGTACCAGGTGGTCTCCAGGTTCATTTCTTCATCCATAATACTAAATTTACGGAGACCACTTCCTGTTGCTCCTCCTTCCTCTTCACCCTCATTTTCCATACCTTCTGTTGTCACTATTATCTTCACTTCCTGTTTGCCTTTGTGCTCCTCCCTCTCTTTTCTTTCTTCCTCTCTCCTCTTCCCTTCCTCCTCTCTCCTCCTTTCTTCCCAGTCTTGACTTGCTGGGTCTGGGCGTTTGTAATTCTGGGAATCCATTGGGTCATCCTCATCTGTTGAGTCATCTGAGTCACTACAGCAGCGAGACACATAACCTAATAACAGCAGGAAAATACACAAACAACATGTTAGTCAATTAGTAGAACAGGATAGGTTTTTAAATATTATAATATTACTTGATTGGCTTTTCTAACGGTACCCGTACTGGCTGGTGACATACATCAGTATGTGATGTGAAAATATCTATCAAATGTCCAAAGCCAAAAAGTGATTATTTAAAGTGAAACAGTTTTTGCTCACTTGATAGGGATTCATAGCACACGCCCTCTATTACGGCGAACTTCCCACACACACCTTCTTCAGCAGGAATCCGGTGCACCCTCACTTTTGGGCGCCCCAGACGGAAGACATTGACACTGGGATCCACAAGGAGTTTGCAGTAGCCTCCCAGCAGACACCCTAAGTCTTTGGCTGCCAGAGAGTCCATCAGTAAGGCAAATGGCTGCAAGGGGGAGGGTATTGCAGAAGATAAGGTAAAGTGATTAAAGCCAAAGGGTCAGGGAGAAAAGGTGATGGAAGGGGGAGAAAGAGGGAGAGAGAGTCACCTTTGAGTCCAGTGAATTAGCTTTATATAGCTACCACAAACCCCCTTAGGCTGTAGACTGTTTGTGTATTGGAGAAGAAATGCTTGACCTATATTTGGTGTGGTGAGTGAATATCCATTTTTTGTATCTGTGTCAGTGTATGAGTGGCTACATGTTTATGAATAATAGAGTCTAGTATCTCAGTGCCTTCCTTACCTTCATGTCGTGCAGAGAGATGCGCAGTAGGCTGACTTTGTCCGACTCCGAGAGCAGCTCCACTCGGCTGATGCTGCTGAACTCCACCAGTGTGGAGATCATATTGAGCTTGTGGTTGATGACCTGACTCATCCCATACTTGGCTCCCACAAGCAGGCTGACCAACACCTCTCTGTCCTGAAGCTGAGTGTGGATGAGAGTGAGAACAGTTATATAATGAAATGAAATGAGAAAAGAAAAGAAGAAGCAGTAGAATAAGTATGAAAAAGGGAGAGGTGCAAATGGGTTTTGACATGGAAGTTAACATAGGGTCACCCTTACCATCATCGTAGCGGTGTAGGACCGCCCCCCATATGAAATTAGCTCTCCCAGCTGAGTGAGGTAGGCCAACCGAGCCTGACTTGCAGAAATGACCTAAAACACAGCAGTAGACAAAGAAGAAGAGAGCGGATTAACAGTGAATCAGACAGAAAGGAGACAGAATGAAAGAAAACCACTAAAACAGTTCTCTGCACAGAGAATATGCTCCACTTATTTTCCCAGATACATTACCCAAGCTCCAGACCTAATATTCCCTCTCTAATCGCCCTCCCACGCAACATATATCTTCCTCCCAACCTGCTGTCACTTTACCACCACTTTAAACCTCGGGGAGATTAGCAGTCACTGCAAGTGTCAGCTAAAAAAGTACCCGAAAGCCACTACTAAACTGTCACTATCCATCGCTTTACGTCTCTTGTTGCCTCCGTCCACTCATCCATCAGCCTGTATCTACCTTCTGCCGTGGCTCGAGCAGGGACTGGATCTTTTTGAGGTGGTAGCTGATGGCTTTCCTTAGGTCCTTCTCCCTCATGTTGCTCAGCAGTGTGGGAGAGATGAAGCTGTCCATGCCAAACTCCCTCCTGTCACCACACACACACACACACACACACACACACACACACACACACACACACACACACGCGCACACACAGAGGAGTAAGAAGGCACAATGATAATGAAAAACTCTGTAGTCACAATGCCTCCTAAAATTGGAAGGGAAATTGAACTATAGTACCCCACATGCGCTTGATTTAGGTTCTCCAAAACCAAGTAAATATTGGTGCAACATGTGAAAGGTGGAGGGAGGCTGGGACTCAGAAAAAGTAAAAGCAAATGTAGAATTGTAGGACAGGTAAGAAATACGCAGTATGTGTTTTGATACATTATAGCAATCACTAAAAAGTACATCTTCCGCTAAAACACCAAACTGTAGGCTACTCTAATTGTGTCTAGCTATGCAGGTTACTACATAAATTAACGCTCCAATATAAGCTTTTCTGCATAGCTAGCCCTATTGTTGTGTCACCAAAGTAAAATTTTGTAACGTAATGACATACATATATTTTAATCAAAATATTCTGTCTCAAGTAAGCGAGTAAGTTTGACATTTTTACATTAAAACTAATAACAAACTTTGTTCTCAAGCACATTGAGATTTGTGGAGTAGGCATATCTGCTGGTGTTGTTTTCCTTTTCCCACAGCTGCCACTAGATGTTCCTAAACAGCCATATTTGAACTGAACTGTGACCATGACTGCATTGTCAGTTCAATTTGAAAAAAGTCTACATTTGCGATACACAGACTATTTATAACTGCAATGACGTATATAATCATATTAATCTATGACATATAGACCGGTGCGTCAGTGAGGTGGTCTTTGGGAAAAAGATCTGTGCTTACTTGTGTTCGTGCATTTATAGCTTTTAAGTGTGAAAGAGATCCACACTGCACACACGCAAACCATTTTCCAATCACATTAATAGAGTAGGCTTTTAGAGTGCAACCTTATCCCACACAAATTACAATGATTGCAGCAGTAGAACAAGCGCAAACCCTAAAATCACCAAAATGACACACCACCCTATAATGAGGAGTGCTGTAGTGTCCCTCCAGTGTGACCCTAAAAACACATGCACAAACAAACGCATATGACTCACGTAATACTCTTGATAGAGGCCCTGGTCTGTCCACAACTATCTAGTCTCTCGTGCATGTGCAGGGCAGCCAGGCGGAGTGCAGTGTTGCACTTCATCTCTACTGCAAAACGCTCCTGCAGCACGTCCCCAACACTCTGTAAACACACATAGTCATAACATAATGCATGCAGACGGTACAAATGCACATGCACATTACAGTAAACATACCAGTGTGCAACTGAAAAGCATCCTATTTTTATATTTACTTACGTTTAATATACCAGCATATGCTTCCAAGTCAGACATTGCAAAAGTACACAGCTTGTGAGCATCTTTAAAAGTAAACCAACACTGGGACTCCCAAAGTGTCACTCATACAGCAAAGCAAACGCAGTAGAAGACAAAGACTCCTCATAGAGTAATAAATCAGCATGACATAAGTGGCACTCCTAATGATTTACTATGCAACAGAAATATGCAAAGACAAACTGTAGCTTTGAGGCTTTTCGTCCAGAATTGAAATACTCAAAGTCTCAAAGTTTTGCTTCACCACAGCACGTATGTGACTGTATGCAGGAGTTGTTTCTTAATTCACAAAATGTTTACAAGGTGATACAAGGCCACAGTCAAAAATCTTATTATATGAGATTAGGACAGTTTTTAACTAATATAAGAACGACACAGGGGGCGACTGCGTGTTAACTCCAAACATCTTCACAACTTTGATTCTGGCTCTATTTTTGGAGCATTTTTAGAGCACATCTATAGCAAGTTGCTACATCTATTAAATATGGGTTATACAAGTACAATTGGCAAGTGGGAGGTTTTTTTTTAATGAACATTTAGGCTTGGTTTCCACATGTTATTAAGGAGAAGGGGGTCTTCTGATTGAGGTTGAACGACAGAAAGTCACCATAGATATAGATAGAGCTAGAGAATTAGCTGACCTGTAAAAAGAGGTACTCAAAGGTAGAGGGGTCATCCTGCAGCAAGTCCATGGGGTCTCTGGGAATGAAACACACCCTGAACAGACACCTGTAGTCATGGGAGTCTTTTTTCTGCACCACCTGGTGAAGACAACGAAATAGAGGTAAATTATACCTAATACGAACCACCATCCGCAACTTCTGTACGTTTTAGTGTGGATTTGTGCATTCACGATTTTCTTCACCTTCTGTATGAGCTCGTCTTCGTGCAGCAGCAGTAGTTTGGTGATGCTGTACTGTTGCTCTAGCACCAGGGCAAAGTACTCGATGGCCCGGATGGACAGTTTATCCTTCAGAGTCAGCACAATGTCCTGGAATGGTGAAAAAACAACAGTTCAGACCCCCTTAGACAAACATGTTTCATCCCTGCCCGCTGATGGTCGATGGTGTCTGAATCTCAGTTTCAGTTTTGCTGGGAATACAAACTGAAATACAAAACCTGCTATAATAATAATGTGCACATGAAGACAACATCAGACACGGATCTACTGGGGTTGAGTTACAGACCCAGTTATCTACCATCTATTACATTATGATGATTGTACACAGTGCTCACAAAATCCAGCGCTGCCCTCCTAACAAACAATTGCTTCATGGCTCTGAATCACGGCAAACTCTTCTTCATAACTTCCTCCTCCAGAACCAATATAATAATTGTTTTTGAATTATTCCACCATTAAGAGCTGCTACAAAAGCTAAAGCCTACCCACACTCTAACACCCTTGGGGCAATCACGACATAACTTGTGATGTGCTTAATTACAATATACACCCACTAGTTTCTAGGAAGCTTTTCACAACTAGATTCACTGTTTGGTCTCATAATTCTTACATAAAACTGAGAGGGCCGATGATCGAATCCTCCAAGAACATTAATGTATCTATACTCTATACTACATTTTCATTTTATGTTTAATTGTTGGGTGTTGGGTGAGTAAGACAGGTATACTCAGCGTGCTATAGGTTTTGTCATATAAATGACCATATAGAAAGTTGCTTCTCATTGGCTTTCATAAGGCACACTGGTATTGACAAACATGTCAGCCGCCCAAGAATGATGCTGCACCTCCTGAGCCGGCCAGTAACAAGATGCATCATCCAATTACCCATCTGCCATTCAAGACTCATCAAAGGTGACCCAGTAGTGTAGCGGTTATGGGCTTTTAAATGGTCAAATTTAGACATTTTCAGTATAAGTCCAGTGCAAACATTCCTATAAAAAGTTCTGATTGTTGGTAAAATTGCCTGTCTCTTCATAGATTCAATATCTGAAACCTTAATACACACCTTGACGGTGGTGCTGTTGTCAAACTTGAAGGCCTTGGTCTGCCCGTTCTCTAAATAGACTTTTAGGACATTGGGCAGGAAGAGAAGAGAGTTTCCCTGGATGGAGAGAAGTGAGAGATATCATTGTGGTCAGATAGGAATCAATATCAAACGAGGGAAGATGAAATAGGAAATGGGAGCTTGACATCTTAGAAAATAAGTTCAAATAAAGGCAGATCAAAACAATGAGCGACCCAGAGATTAGAGTCATTCATCAGTGTCTCAGAAAAGCCTTTATCAAGGAAGGTTTTCCCACCTGAGTGTGCCCGTTGACCACCACCTCCTCTGCAAAGCGCACTTTAACTGGATTACTCCTCAGACGAGCTCTCTTCTCGGCCGACATGATGGATGACTTGGGATTCTACAGGGCAAAGATGCACGGGAGGCCATTATGTGGCACCACGGGCCAAGAAGCAAAAACTCAATCAAGCGCAATGACACAATTCATTCTGAGACCAACACATTTTGAGACAAAAAGTCGCAATCAAACGGTCATCACGCACATATTTACATTTGCACATTACAATCTAAAAGTGATGTGAAGGCAATAAATCCTGTCAGAACACATGGGTTTACAGTCACAAGATTGGAAACAGAATGAAGGATGGTCTAATGACTCTGAATGTGTGTTTGTGTTGACGTGAGGTCATCAATGTCTTCTTTGTACTCACTGTCATGTGCCGCAGGATAGTCACATTGATACAATCCTCCAAGTCCCTGGGTGGAGAAACATGAACGCACATGTAAGCGAGAGAGATCATTATCTTTCTGTCCAGCTGTCAAGTAAGCACTTTCTCCTCTGACCTTTGCCCTTAACTTGTTAAGTCTTTCTCTCATGCTCAACCACCCCCACACACACACACACAGACCCTCACACATGAATCATCTACGCACGCTATCAGAAATGCACTCCAGCAAACAACTATGACAGTGCATTTAGTCACTGGATGGACCGGACACACTGGTAGTGTGACACTGGCCCCAGTAACTGAACTGGCTTCTCATTGTCCTGTTCTCATTGTCCTGAAAAAGCTATTTAAATACTTCTATTTTAAGTCATTACATATAAGATAGATAGATATAGACA